>CM073769.1:99866976-100160484 GCA_037158775.1 Hetaerina titia | reverse complement strand
GAGTTTTGTTTGACTTCGAACTTGGATCGTTTGAGTTGTGGGAAGCGTCCATTGTCCCCACATCTTTGTGCACTTACTTTGATTCATCACGTATTATAGGCGTGAGAAGAGACGAGAAAAGGAAAGCAGGGGGGCGCCAAGCGTCAAGAAAATAAACAATGGGAGGACCCGCTCAGGGATCCCTTCTCTTTGAGTAATGGAGGGCGGAAATGAAGGGACGGGTGACTGCGTCCGCGACGGGGGGAGTGAGTGAGTGCGAGAGAGAGAGAGGGAAAAAAAATGCCTGAATTGGATTATAAAAGAGAAGTTAATACGGCGAGCAGGAGAGGAAATGGGGGCGGGCGAAGGGGAGTAAGAAATTGAGACCGTAGTGTATCGGCGAAGGGACGATATGGGGCAAAAACTATAATACGTGGAATGGGGAGGGGGTTGTAAGAGATGAGGGCCGATGGACGTGGGCAACCCAATGGGTGGCAGTCTCGGAAGGGGGGGGGGAAGGGATGCGGGGGAATGACTGGGACATAATGACGAAAATGATGGTGGAGGCCGAGCGGGGGTTTTGGTTGCGGTGTGCTCGATGGATTAAGAAAGACGGGATAAGATTAATGGAAGGACGAAGAGGAGGGGAAAGGAAGGAGTAAGGGTAGGAGGAGTTCATCAATGCCTTTACTGTGAAGTGGGAGGGAGAAGGAGGAGGAGTAAACCACGGTGGCTTTGTAAGGGACGCCGGAGGTGAATACGTATGAGGAAAGAGGTGCAGGCCAGGGAATTGTGTTTCCATAAGCTTACCACAGTCCACCGTCAGTTTAATCAACCAGCTTTTATTTTAGATATTTATTTTATATTGTACACTAATCTACGTTATCTACATCGTTACTTACACTTCATCGGAAATATGCCCACGCCAAAGACAGTTTCACGTGAATCTGTTCTCCGTTTGCTGACCAAATCACGGGATGTGTCCACTACTTTATCACTCAAGATATATTTCCGGACGTCTCTATTACATTTATCTACATCCACACAATACCCTGCAAGGGCGTGGGGCGGGGGGTGTTAGGTCACCATCCATATATGCACCATCGCAATTATGCCACCTCCGCACATACATTAGTCCGATCATGTATTCGAAAAAATGTAATGACACGAATGAAATATTTTTCTGGATAAGTTATTCCGGGACCAAATGAAATATTTCTGGAAGAAATTGTATCAGGCTCGGCCAGTTGAGTTACCACTATTTCGCTCATCTACTATTTTAGTATTAAAATGAACAAACCAAAAATATCGAACCATGAAATGATTGTTGAATATGAAAATTTATTGTTTTCTTAATTGTCAGTTGACAATATATTTTCATAAAATAATGATGATAACGATAAAGAAAAACTACATCATTAAAAAATATTACAAAGTTAAAATTCTGTTAAGTAAAGGAACATTATTTCCAGTTATTAGCTCAGCGGGTTCTGATTCAGTTATTTCTCAGGGCCTCTTAAACTATTAATTAATTAAAAGTAAAAATTAACGAGTGAATATTTAAAATATTTCCTTTTTTTCGAATCAAATATTTGCAAGTTCAATGGGACAAAAAGGGACAAGTAAAGTTACTTTTAGAATATACGTTCACGTGCACCGGTATAAGGTAGCACTTTAATTTGTTTCCCTGGATAAACTTATTTTGCCCGTAAACTGGGATTGAGACCCAGAGCTCGAAGCAGAGCTGGAAGCAGAGCAGAGAAATATATCTGAGAACTTCAATTGGTTAGCGTACCTGATCTTCTATTTGGAGATCCCGTTTCGGATCCTGTTAACGACAGGTGGTAATTTCCCGGATGAAAAATTTCCCCCGCACCCCTGCACATCAGCGCATAAACGGACGTAAACACTCTAAAAAATAATAATTTGCATGAAATATATTACGGATTTAGATCTCTTTGCTACCGAAGTTCACTCAACCAAAATTTTAAATCTTTAAATCTTGCCACAGTAGAACTGAGTTCGTTAAAAAATGATTTGAGTATGCCTTTCCTTTTCAAATTTTGTTGAAGTGATGTATTTAATAATAAACATATACCGTGCATACCAATTTCATTCAGCGTTGGCGTCGAGTGTAGCAAAGAATAAAATTTGGAAAGAGTGAAAATGTTAATACCACTGTCAATAAATCTATTTATTCTGAACTCTGCCATTCTGGCTTTCACTTGGTGTTATTGACTACTTCATGATTTCACTCAGCTGTACAGTGAAAAATTTTTTTTACTCCAATGCTGTGTATCTTGAAAATGCTCTGTACGTATAAGTATTTAGGCCAATGCTTGTAACAACTTAGAGACCATTAAATATTTTAGGATAAACTTTAAAATGCTTCGAGAAGAGGCGGATCTAGAAACTTCCATAGAGCAGAAGGGGCAATTATTCTACTTACATCTATTTAATATCCCGCAAAACGCCGCAAGGGCGTGTGGCGGGGGGTGTTAGGGCACCATCCATAATTAAGAAAAAAACACATGCAAAAGCCACAAATTTATAGTCCAAAAACAAAACATTGTATACATTCATTCAAGAACCCTTACATCCCACACTATTCTTCACAATTATCGATCATTCTTCCATGTGGATGGGGAAATATTGACATATTCTTAAGCTTATTGGCAAAATATTATATTTTCCATTCCTTGTTGTTTAATAGAGTTAAATAATTTGATTTGTATTAACTATTGAATTACACTGAGGCGATCGGCCCCGTCGAGTAGAAACGGGACCTTCAGTGAATACGTCTTTTACTTCAGTAGGAGGTGCATTGGTTTCAATCATGACCAAACACGTTGCCGCTATTCAAAGCCTCTCGTAATAGGAGCCACCAAATATGGACGATGCACCGGCACAACGTTCCCTGATAGCGACGGGGAGGACTCACAGGGTTTGAGGAGAGCAGCTCGGAATTGAGAATTACTGACAACCTATGACGATGGTCGATCGGGGTCAAGTGCAGGAAATGCCCCGGGTCCGGTCGTGGCTCCTTAGTAATGAGACGAGAATGGCTTTAAGGAGGTATTGGTGAAGGAGTGGGTGCCGTGGTCGTAGGAGAAGAGGACGTTGTAAAAGTTGGAGTGTGTGAGAGAGAGAGAGAGTCCTGTGTGTGTGTGTGTCAGTCGCATGACCAAGTTATTAACCTAAATCCGATGCATTCCATGTTCACGCAACATTTAGTCGGTTAATTGGATAGTTTTAAAGAAATATACGTCATCCAACCCGGGAACTCTCGTTCCAATTGGTTGGCTATTTGGCGCATATTCTTATCACACCAAAGATCTCTATATGCCATCGTCCAGCACCCCTTGCTCCACAAGTTGAAAGATATCAAAGGTTCAAATTGAGAAAGTCGAGAGAACCGACTGTGGCATCGCAAAACCTACTTCATTGTGACTTTATTTCAGAGTAGATTGTCTCTAGGGCAAGACCGAGTTCTTCTTTTAGGCTGTGCGGAGTAGCTTTATTTGTAACAGGGATTATTCAATCGCTGGGTTTTTAATCTGCGCATCTACATACCGCTCATGATGCCCCCAAAGGGGTTTATGGGAGGACGTGCTACCACACTAGCCATGAGGGAAATTGGCAATTCGGTCATGAAGCATCTTTACATTTACTTTGCAAACCTTTGCTAGGACGCATGGCAGAGTATTTTAGGGAACTCATTTTTTAATTAACTCATACATACGAGCTTATACATGAATATGAAAATATATTTGCACGTGTACATAAACACGAGTACACATACTTATATTGCACATATTATTATCATAAAATAATTGGTGCCCTGGATGAAATCATCATATTTTGGTGTTTAAGTGAACATAGTTTGATGCTTAGGTTCGATTTTGTCATGATTTCGTGTCCTGTGAGGGAAGAATAAGTGCTTGAGCCTGTCAGTGACGATTTATATTTCTCTTATTTTATCCTGGTGGTCGTATATCCCTATATTATTTGGGATCATATTAAATCCCTTTACCTAAAACACTGTATAGATCACGACAGGTAGGTGTGGAAAACATTCTTTACATAGGTTGGTTCGAAATTTATCACTAAAGGGGTTGCACCCTTCCAAATAAAGTTGATGCTAAAATTATTTCTTCTCGGTCAGAATTAACTCCCATCCCCTAAGAGCCGTATTTATTCAGTAGGTTTAAGGTTTGCAATGTTTACTTTGCACAAAAATCTTCGTTCCGTCCTATTTTCTTATAGTGACGGTTGCTTTGTTGTTGAATTCACAAATTCTTCTGCAGTTTGCCTCAAACGATCAAAGTGTGCCGCCCGTCATTCTTGGATTTATGAATCATTTCCTTTCCTCGTGGAATGAGTTTCTCCTGATTTCTCAACTGTCCTGCATAATACATAATCTATCTGCTGGACTATATTAAATAAGGACAGGTGATATATTGCTCACCGAAACCTTAACTTAAAGAAAGCAAACACGAGTAATGAATTATCAGAGTCTACTTTGTTTAATTGGCAAGGAAAATAAATACTTCTTACCTTACGGCACATAAATAATGCGTTATGTTATTAATTAATTTAATAAGCAATATAAATTGGGCTTCTAAGCTAATCCGATGGCTATGATGGTTATCGCATTGTAAATTGAGCGATGAAAATCTGTCGCGTCAGATGTTAGCAAACATACGTTTACAGAGAGAATTTCGGCTTAGATTAAATCGTCGTGCGCGTTACCCTCAGTCACGACCTTTCCTGGGTGAAGCTTATACAGGGAATTTGTGGACAAACTAACAAAAAAATTAGAATTTATTGGAAGAGTGTTGAGGAAATGTTATGAAAATGTTAAAGAGAAATGTTATCTTTCTCTGGTTAGGCCTCATTTAGAATATGCTGCCAGTGTATGGGATCATCATGAAGTTGGATTCATTACCGAATCTGATCGCGTGCAACGAAGAGGAAATGGATTTTAAAACGTTGTTATGATAAGCTGGGTGGCGTATCAATATTATTAGTTGAGCTAGCCTGGGAATCACTCACGGAAAGGAGGTTAAATTACAGATGAAATCGATCACATAAATTGGAAGTATGTCTCTTTAGCAGTTATGTTGAAAATGTGTTATTAGCCCATCGTACTACCGTCGGCGAGATCATATCAATGAATTTAGAGAGATTAAGTGTAAAATGAAAAGGTTTAAGATATCATTTTTCCCAGGAACGGTAAGGGATCCGAACAAGTTGCCCGGCCGAGCTAGGGGGCGAAAATATTCGGGTCGAAATTCGTCTGGTGTGTATTCTCCCCTGCCACACACCCTAGCGGTGGCTTACAGCTTACTAAATATACAAAATACAAATCGATGATTCAAACGAATTAAAAATAAACGTATGATCCGCAATCAAAGTTGTAATGGCAGATCTAGCCTTTCTTTAATCCAGTCTAGAATGTTTTTATTTATGCCATAGGCTTCTAAAATGTTGTAAGTAGCTGGCTATGATACACTTTATCAAAAGCTTTTTTTAAGTCTAGCAAAACAAGTAGTCAACTGTAACAATATTTTATTTCATAATAAAAATATTATGGACAAAAAGCACACGTTTTACGTACCCTTTCGGAAACGGTGCTGATTCATCATCACTAATTCCGGACTATCGAGTTCATTCACCATACAATTAACAATTATATAGTATGTTCCATGAATGTGAGGGAGAGTCGCCGCTTTTAGATATTTTGTTCATTTCCCAGTCATTGGGAACCTTACGATCTTAAGGGACTTTTAAAATATCATCTCCAGATACGGCGCTATTTCCGACGTTTACGGTCTACCATAAGAATAAGTAATAGTTCATGAGGCTAAGTAATAGTTCACGAAATCAGTTTTTTCAGGCTCAACTTGATGAAATCTCATCTTAAGAGTATGATAAAAAAGTTTGTGGGTTTCACGAAACATTCCTCTGGTTCATTTACATGGTGTCTGACATCTTCTGGTGTATAGCTTAAGGGGTGTCTCCTTTCACCTGTGGTGAAATCAGTTTCCGCCATAGCGTAGTAAAGTTTTATAGAAAACCACAAATTATTTATTCTACCTTCAATGTTGTCTTATGTATTTTATTTAATATTTCAGCTATGCTAATATATTATGATCTCGGACGGAAAATAAGTCACCGTATCACATTAAACAAATGCAGAAGGGAGAAAGACATTAAAGCAATGCATGCAAGTACTCGATTCTATTTGAGCTACAGTCTTCAGATTAGATGGATGTCAATTCATTTACTTCCCTTATGAAAAAGAGAGGTGGAAAGCCAGCATTTTTCCTGGCGCTCAACGGAGAAATTTCACTCCGGTTTCTTCGCGATTGGGAGAATTCGGCTGGGATGGGAGGGAGGATTCGCTTTAAATTCCTTCGCAAAGGGCATTTTTCCCGTAAGTTCCGGAGGAAATTTTGCAATACGAAAAATAATAAAGTGCTATTGAGAGGGGCAGGAAGAGGGGTAGTAGGAAAAGAAGAGTGGGGGATAACAGGGTGGACGAGGGATATTTGATATTTGTCAATTTTTCTGGCTCAGGAGGTACTCACAAGTCTCCTTTTCCCTGGCACTGGGCTCAGAACTTGAGAAGAACGAGATAGCAGAAGAGTGGACGGTCAGAGTACATTGGGCGGTGACGCAGGTAAAATTTAGTACAGGAATGGGGGCCTGAGGGAAACTCATTGAGAGAGAGAGAATGGAAGGGAGACAAAAGTGTAAGAAGGGCTTTCCGAAAGAATAAAAAGCTCGTCTTTGAAAGAGAAGAACAGTAACAGAGGAACATCCTCAGGGGAAGATGACGATATTCTAATGGATGTACGTAGGCTCTCAAAATGATAGGGTTTCGATAAAAGTTCAATTTTAGGACCTCATTGCTTCTCAAGTCGAATTCTTGTTCATTCGAGCTGTTTGGATACTTCATTTTTAACTGCACAAAAACGTAACAGTATTGTGAATGAAACCGTACCCATCAACGCAGATATTTTCTAGGCTCAAATACGACAACGTAAAATTAAAATTGAAGGAAATTAAATAAAAGAGACAGAGAAAAGGAAAATGAAATTTTTTGGACATATTCTCAGGCAAAACGACTTCCCCGAAAAATTTAAAAGAGGGAAAGTAATAGGAAAGAGGGAAGATGAAGGCCAAGAAATAAACTTATTAATGATATAAAAAGTACTTTGAGAGTAACAACTACATTGAACTGAAAAGAACGACAATGGAGATAGACCAATGGCTGCAATGACAAGGCTCCGCCCTTAGAAAATTATGATCATATAATATTTTCCTTGCTTTTGAGTTATGTAAATAAATTATTTTAGCTTCCGATAATTGTCAAGTCCTAGCAGTGTCTGTGTAAATTTTTTAACTCTTAGCTTTAACATCTTAAGGTGAAGTTAATAGTACAAGCAAATGATAGCACGAACCCCGTCGATAGATGAAAATGGGTCTCACTAATCATCGGCAACCAAAACCTAAGATTCGGTTTAGAAATCCTTTGTTAAAGTCACAAATTTATTATAAAATATTCTAACATATAATACGCTTATATAATCATCGTTATCAGTATTTCAATCATAAGATTGGTTTACTGGAGCCCACAATTCTTCCCTATTTAGTTTTAATCCCCCCCCACTCTGATAGGTTCCCTGTTTTACGTCCTTAATTTGCCTTATGTACTTGTCTCTTGGCCTTCCTCGCGGGATCGTTCCTTCAATTCCAACATTATATATATATATATATATATATATATATATATATATATATATATAATGGTGAAAATTCGATGTGGTCAATATTGGATTAGATTCAGCCTCTATACGAAGAAATGACAAGAACTTTTGGTAAACGGGACAATAATTAAAAATTTGTTATGAAGGATTATGAACGCCAAATAAATTTCCCAACAACTGCCTCGAGAACGTTTGTTGTGTGACAGCAATCAGAAGAGAACCAATTCTGGTGATATATTCACGAGTTTTCGGCAAGGCTTTGAAATAGGCGGTTAGTATAGAGGATTGTCCATGGGATATGGTTGATATCTCAACAAATAGAGTGAAGGTGATTAAACAATCATCAACAAGTGCGCTTTTGTCAAATGGCACCCGTCCCACGAAGCTTGATAAAAGTCTAAATCCCTGCGAAGAAGAGTCGAAAGGGGAGCGGGAACGAGGAATCCACCCGTCGACGGAACAAATGACCTGAACTAGTTGGATGGAGATTTACGAGCGCTCGGAGCGAGAAGGATTTGGAAAAAAAACCTTTAAAAAAATCCACGCAGGGAAATAACACCGCGGATTCATCCGGTAAATTCTTCCCGTCGGGTGCGAAACGACTCGAGTCGTTGGCGGATTCGTAAAAAAAACCATGAAACTGCCACGGGTACTTTGTTTCGGAAGGTCCAGAATCGAGGCGCATCATTTTTCGTTGGCGTTTTCCCCGAGGATCGAGTTATTCACGTAGAGAGGGGTTTTAAAATGTCGTTACTTCGTGTCGTCGCCTGCGTTTGTTCCTCTTTCCTCGCGGTCACCTCTCAAGGAAGCGACGCCCTCTCCACAGACGGGGTGTGGCGCCTAAGTCGAAATGACGCTGCCACCGCAAAGGCTTCCTTGGTGGGTTTGGGACTTACTGCACGATATCCCACCGTTCTTCTGCTCGAGGAGGGAGGAGAGGGGGGTGTAGGTGATCTTGCTCTGGGGGGGGGGCGTGCGGTTGAGGAAGAATTGGGTTTGGTTTGGCAGATGGATAAGCAAAGTGTGAGTGGTGGGCGGATGAGAGCCCCTCATCCATCGTTACTTCCACCGGAAGGCAATGATAGTATTTACCCCGTAACTCGCTTGACGTAAACTTGCTGACGGAAGTGATAGGGAGTACGGGTACGTGGGCATGTTTGCCGAGAAGGGTTGCGGAATGGTGGGGTTTATTTTGCTCAGACAGTATCACTCAAAAATCTCCTCCTCCCGGTTTCAATTTTGTGATTCTGAAATTCTAATTGCATTGCTGCTGATTGAAAATTGTTGACAATAACTCCTAACATTGATAATGTTTCTCACGTAGGTAGTTGCGCGGACTCATTATTAATTAAATAAATAATATTGCATTTTAAAATGCTCTGGTGTGCTGGAAATAAGGAAATAGGGTAGAGATGAAATCCTGAAAGGTAGGTCGGCTACCGATGAAGGACAACCAAATACCTATAACATCAGCCCGAGATTCAAGACCGGAAATATTTTTCTTTTGTTCCAAGGGAAGAGGATAGGAAGATATACAATTTTAATTCAAATCAAGAAACAAGCGCTCTGTAATTATTTAACATCATCGTAAGACTTCCAAGGTACAAATTACAAGGACTTATAAACTGACTTGTCCCTTTTAGAGGAGAAGCTCCTAAACAAAAGTAAAATATTGAGCATTTGATTCTTTACATTAATTAACGATCGCATTATTATTATTCGAATTACTTATTTCTTATTTTTAACGGAATTTTAAGCAATTTTATATCCGCTACCTAAAGACCGTTAAGCCGAGTCAGAATTGTAATATTTTTCAGTGTAGTTCCGGACACAAAAAGATGCGTCTTCTCAGTAGCCTCCGATGTGATGAGACGTTTCGTAATTTGTTAAGCGTGGATGTTTCAACTGGGTTCTAAATTCACTTTGGAAGACTTTTTTGGCAAGTTAAAGCAGATTACACACTGTTTTGTCGCGGAGAGAGAAAAAGAATTCTTTTGTTTCTAAAAGATAATATATCCAAGGAGGTTTATTTTTGCGGGTTAAGTTATGGACTTGGTGCGTAGGCGATTTCCCAATTGGATGAATCAATAAATGATACATGAGTCGCCAATTTACCGTCTCAAATAATTGTAATATATTGAAACGTTACTCCGCTTCATTCATGACAGCTAAAATGGCAAACTCGATGCTAGGAGTTTTTTCAGAAAATCAGCTAATAAAAAAAATATGGGAACACATGCAGTTTCTCTCACTCATTAAAGTCAGTTAAATTGCTCGTTTATGAGACTCACAATAACGCTATAAACTCCCTACGAGAGGCGCTACTTAAGTACAAAACCTGATGCGCAGAAATTTAACGCCAAAATGGAGACACTTGTGGCCGGGGAAAATAGACCCATAACTGTTTTCCCTCACTCTCCCTCTCATTTTATCTCACTCAACCTCCTTTTGCTCCTCTTACGCGTTAATATCCTCCTTCTCCCATTGTTCTTCATCCTCCTGTCCCGAGCCAGATTTACACATCCATAACCCAAGATATTATGTCTCCAGCTATATCACTATTAGGTAATCTACCGGTTAAGTTAGGTTTTTGGATGGACACAACTATCAAATAAACATTTTGTAACTCCAAACAAAACCCAATCCAGCCACCTAATCTACATCAGGTCCCTCTTCATCTCTGTGTACTTCTTTCCTCCCTTCATCCCGTCCAACATCCCTATCCTGTTCCTGCCCTTTCCTCGCTTGGCCAAAATTCTCCTCTCAATTACATTCTTCAACATTCCACTACCGCTCAATACGCCTTTCATCCATTTTTCCTGCCTCCATAGGATTTCTCTCAACAAACCCCTCTCATCACCCACCATCTCCAGTACTTCCTCATTTGTTTTCCTTTCGGTACATTTCACCTTCTCCATTCTTCTCCACACCCACATTTCAAAAGCCTCCAACCTACGTCTATCCTCCTGCTTCAGTGACCACGTTTCCGCGCCGTACATACAGGGTTCTTCCGGAAAATAAGTGTACTGATTTTTTCCCGCCGCTCCAGGCCCGCCCAGCACCGCTCTGACGGGCTGCGATTGAAGGGGGGTATGTTGCCAAGCGATGCTGAAAAAGGCAGTCGGCTCTGAGCTAAGGTGTAGTGAGGAGCTCTGTTAACGCGAACCTCCACGCTCGACCCACGTCACGGAACGCGATGCCGAAGTTTTTGGAGCAACGTTATTCCATCAAATTTGCGGTAAAACTTGGGAAATCGTCTACCAAAACGGTCGGTATGATTAACCAGGCTTACGGGGAGTCAGCCATGTCCAGAAACATGATCTTTCGGTGGCACAAGATGTTCGTGGAGGGCAGAGAAGAGGTCGACGACGAACCACGGCCTGGACGCCCATCAACGACACTCACCGACGAAAATGTGCGAAAAGTTCGCGATGTACTGAAATCTGATCGTCGTCTTAGTGTTCGGATGATAGCAGAGCAGTGTAATGTGCCAAAAACAATAGTGCACGAGATTATTAGGGACCAATTACAGATGCGAAAAATTTGCGCAAAGTTGGTGCCGAAAGTGCTCAGTAATGATCAAAGACTCAATCGTTTGGAAATCGCGACACAACTTGCGGATCACTGCAAAAATGATCCACATTTTTTAGAGAACGTTTCTGTTCCCGAAGATAAAGAGGAGTTTGAAAGGAACGCGATACGGGACTTTGGACGCCGTCAAAGAGGCCGTGGCGACGTGTCTTCGAGAGGTTCCCGATGATGCCTTCGCGGGAGCGTTCCAGGAATGGGAACGCCGCTGGAACAAGTGTATCGACTCACAAGGGTCTTATTTTGAGGAATATTAGCTTAAGATATGTAAAAGTGTAATAATTTTTTTTCCTGAGCTCTGTACACTTATTTTCCGGACGACCCCTTTAGCTACGCTCCATATCAGAGTTTTTACGAGTCTTGTCTTAACATCCCTACTCAACGTCCCCGTCATCAACTCCCTCCTCCTTGAGAAAACCTCCTTGCCTACCGCAATTCTTCTCCTAACGTCCCTACCCTTTTGCCCATATTGGTCCAAAACACTCCAGAGGTATTTAAACTGCTCTACCTGCTCTATTTTTTCCCCGCCTAGTTTAATATTTAGCTTAGCCTTTTTCTTTCTGGAAAATCGCATAACTTTTGTTTTTTTTTAATATTGATTCTCATCCCATATTTATCACACTGAACCTCCAATTCACTCAATAATGCTTGCAACCCCCTGGCTGACTGAGCAACTAATGCTTGGTCATCGGCAAACCTAATTGATTTTGCAAATTCCCCTCCGACTTTCATTCCTACCTCCAGTTCTTCCCATGCCTATAATAGATAGTATATGAGAGGTATTCCTTTCCCACGAAGTGACACATGCAAAGTACTTGTGGCTTTGCATTTGCAGTGTAGCTATGTTTTAATGACCGTGAGAGCATAAAAGAAACGGGAGTTCCTTCGTATTTTGAGGTTTTTAGTTAAGAGATGTTATTCCTTATTTATTGCTGCCCATCTCTTTGGCTCTCGGGAATAAATGTAGAATCCCTACCTGCAGGCGGCCTGCCCTAGTCTACCTGCCTGGCACGACGACGGCCGGGGTACACCGTTCAGGAGTAGCATTAAATTATTTTGGAAAGTTTGCTCATCCCTGAGGTTCAGAAAAAGGTTCCATGTGTATCTTTGAACCGTGATGTACACAAATAAATTATAAGCAAGATACACATTGATATGCTGTCTATCGTGCAGAGCTAGATTTTGGGCATCTCCTGAAAACTGATGGAAATCCCTTTGTGCTAGTGAAGCAATTCTGAATTAATAAAAACATCTAATGTCCGACATCAATACTCTCTTCAATCTCCATATCTGTATATTTTACTTTTTCCCACGTCGTATGGAGTATCTGTTGTTATCCTCATTCTCCGTTTACTCAACATTATCTCTCGTATCACATCCTTAGACCCTCTGAGCATTATTTTCATCTACATTTCCCACCTTATTTAAATTCGCATTCTCATTTTCCTCTTTTCAAACGATCTACTGCATAAAGATATTTGTTTACCTTCCTCTGCAACCAGTTCCCTTTTCCAGCCTGTCCTAAACATGCTTCTCAAAAGTCTCCAATCCTCGTCCAGCCTCTTTCCTGAGAGTGGAAATTTATTATTACTTATTTCCTTTGGTAATTTGCGATTCATCTACATCTACGTAATACCCCGCTAGACGTTGCAAGAGCATATGGCGGGGGTTGTCAGATCACCAACCGTAAAAGAGAACAAAACCGCATGCAAAATCAACATGCGTTTCATGCCATGTCCGATCTCTACTCTCGGTGGATCGGAGATGTGGACCTCCGCTCATAGTTTACGGTCATCTATTCCTCATTTATGAAAACGATAAACCGATTAGTTCGATTAAGGATTCTAGAAGATGGGCAACGGAACGTGAACCCAGAAAAGATTGGTTGCATGGAGTTTTGAATCGAAGTCGTCACTTTGAAACTTTCATGGAATTTTAAGTCAAAAATAGAGGTTGTTTCAGGACTCAATCTAGTGCGGTAATCGTTTGTGTCATTTAGAACAGGTGAGTGACTAGGGTAAGGTTAGAATTAGGACAATGGGAATTCGTCTGAAGGTGATCCCAGGGACTGACAACAGTCCCTGGGATCACCTTCAGTTTTCTCGCCATGGGGCACGTGGATAAATATGTGAGGTGTTGACTGGTGTGTGACATTTAAAACATCTGCCCGGGGCTCCCAAGTGGGCACATCCAAAATCATGCATAACATGTCCTTCTGTTGAAATAGAAAGGGCATTAAAGGAGATGAAAGCAAATAAGGCTGTGGGGGTGGACAATATTCCTGTAGAAATGTTGAAATGGTTAGGGAAAGGTGGGAAGAAGGCCATATATGGACTGATTCGTAGTATCCATGAGGAAGGAATCTGGCCGGAAGATTTTGTGAGATTGGTGTTAGTTCCTATTCCAAAAAAAGCAAAGGCTTCGTCATGTGAGGATTACAGAACAATAAGTTTGATATCCCACGCAGCTAAATTAATTCTCAGGATCATCAACAAAAGGATAGAGAGTAAGGCAAATGATTACTTAGGGGATGATCAGTTTGGGTTCAGGAAAGGAAGAGGTACGCGTGATGCCATTGCAGTAATGAGATCACTAGTCGAGAGGAATATAGAATACAATCAGGACGTTTTTGCCTGTTTTGTAGATTTCGAAAAAGCGTTTGATAGAGTGAATTGGGAAAAATTAATGCGTGTATTGCAGAAAATAGGAATGGATTGGAGGGACAGGAGACTGATCAGCAACCTGTACATGTCTCAGACTGCTCAGGTGCGAGTGGGGAACGGAGAGTCCGGATGGGCAGTGTTAGGAAGAGGTGTAAGGCAGGGTTGCCCATTGTCACCGGTACTGTTCAACGTATATGTAGAGGAAATGATTAAAGAGGCATGGGAAGAACTGGAGGTAGGAATGAAAGTCGGAGGGGAATTCGTAAAATCGGTTAGGTTTGCTGATGACCAAGCATTAGTTGCTCAGTCAGCCAAGGGGTTGCAAGCATTGTTGAGTGAATTGGAGGTTCAGTGCGATAAATATGGGATGAGAATCAATATTAGTAAAACAAAGGTTATGCGATTTTCCAGAAAGGAAAAGGCTAAGCTAAATATTAAAATAGGCGGGGAAAAATAGAGCAGGTAGAACAGTTTACATATCTCGGAAGTGTTTTGGACCAACAAGGTCAAAGTGGTAGCGACGTAAGGAGAAGAATTGCGCTAGGCAAGGAGGCTTTCTCAAGGAGGAGGGAGTTGATGACGGGGACGTTGAGTAGGGATGTTAAGACAAGACTCGTAAAAACTCTGATATGGAGCGTAGCTATGTACGGCGCGGAAACGTGGTCGCTCAAGCAGGAGGATAGACGTAGATTGGAGGCTTTTGAAATGTGGGTGTGGAGAAGAATGGAGAAGGTGAAATGGACCGAAAGGAAAACAAATGAGGAAGTACTAGAAATGGTGGGGGAGGAGAGGGGTTTGTTGAGAGAAATCCTATGGAGGCAAGAAAAATGGATGAAAGGCGTATTGAGCGGTAGTGGAATGTTGAAGAGGGTAATAGAGGGGAGAATGTTGGGCAAGCGAGGTAAGGGCAGGAACAGGATAGGGATGTTTGACGGGATGAAGGGAGGAAAGAAGTACACCGAGATGAAGAGGGACCTGATATAGATTAGTTTGCTAGGTGGGGAGTCACAAAATGTTTATTTGATAGTTGTGTCCATCCAAAAACCTACCTTAACCGGTAGATTACCTAATAATAATGTCCTTCTGTCTCTCGAAATCAGACCATATGATAGAATTGTGCGGCCAGGGTGAGAGTACAGCATATTTTTCCACGTTGTTTATCCGTTAGATTAAAAATAAAAACAAAAATTTAGCGTCCTGAATTTTTTTACGAATTGTTTAAACGCGGATTTTTCATAAGGACACGCCACATGAAAAATTGGAGCGTAAGTGAATAATTTATTCTTCAATAAATCTTACCAATCACATTTTCCTGTGTAGGTTGTTTGCTCCGCAGACTCGATACTAATCAACGTTAGTATGAGTACCAACCAACATGCGTCATTTTTTGGAATCCAGACATTATGCACCGGGCCTAAACTCGTAGGAAACTCTCCTGAGTATGCATTCAATTCACAAAATATAAACGAGTCAGGACGTCATTTCATCACTATAAGAGCCAAAATATGGTCATCCACTATTTGGATTCGGCCAGGCCTTTCAGATTTCAGCGGTAAACATAGTCAAATGATAAATATTTCAATAATATAAATATAATATATGTTATGATTAAACATGACTATTCCAAGCATTAAACGAGAAACTGATTTCTGTCGTCCGATTAAAACGGTTAACGGTTTCTCCATTGGATTTGTAAGAAAAATAAAACAGTTCCTGGTGTAACTTGGTGGAAAATCTTCATATTGACATTTGGAAATTAAACAACTTGGCTTTTCCACTTAAATTTTAGTGGAAAAGCCAAGTTTTCAATTTTCAAATGTCGATTGTAAGAAAAATTTATTTTTAACCAATATGTAATTTTTTCCTTAAATTGAGCTACAATTTCAAACGAAAACTATTATTTGACCATCTTAAATATATTATATACGAGTATACATATTTTAGTGCATTCTTCTGGGTCTTTGTTTTTTAAGTTAGTACTGTTGTACTGTTCTTTTTCGAAACATGTATGTCCCAGAAATATTATATTTTAACGTGATATGATTAACATAAGGACCGGCTTTTTAGTTAATTCTGCATTCAATAACCCTATTTCTTTAAATTCGTTTCATTTGAGCATCGGCTGCTCATCATAGCAGGATTCACCGGAGGCATTCCAAACAATGCGAGGACCTTATTGATGAATATCTATCAGGAATGAGTAATCCAACTAATAATAAAGGAACTAACAGACAACATTGCTATCTGACTACTAGCGGAATTCGAGATTTGAAACGCTAAAGTAAGTCGAACTTCAAGAGTAGAAATACTCATGCAAATTCATTCCATCGAATTTAGCTTAACTTTTGAAATTGCTAGAAATATTCACCCGGTAAATTAAACTAGGCGTCACATTAAGTAAAACTCGCGGGCTTTGTTGTATTAAGAAAAGAAAACTCGATTCAGAGGTTCGAATTACAATCACATCTGTCCCCTGGAAAATCTGGATGAACTACGTTAAAAGCTGAAATGTTTTCTTTTGTTACGATAATGAAACGGAAAAATATGGTGAGTGGGCGTGAATACCAACGAATACGTACACATTTTCTTTATTTAACCTACTGCAAATTCCCTAAAAATACTTGAAAAATATACAAATACCTCCTGAAAATACCTAACTTTCTGCAAATACATACGTGCGTACTTCAGGTTTACTATAATCAGAATCTTGGGCTTGTGTTGATGAAAAATAAATGTTACACCACGCAAAACTACCGGCCGGTTTCTAAATTGAGCTAAAGCGCACGGATACATATCCGTTCGGCGATTTGACTCGTGTATAATGTTTTTCACACGGCGGTTTTGCCGGCGCTTCACCTGAAGAAACCGACGGTGACGCTGTGAAACCTTTTGGTTTAAAACATTATGAGCGAATGAAATCCTACACAGAAATGTATCGAGCGACACCATTCCGCGGAGGGCTTTGCAAACATTTGTTACATAGTACTCCCTGAGTACCATCGTCGATGCTGGAACTCTCAATCTACGTAGAGCATCTATGGGAGCGATCCGTGCGAGGGAGTTCGAGGAAAGAGGGGTGAATGAAAGCCATCCCCACGAAATCAACCGAGTAGAATGCTTTTCGTGTAGGACCGAGAGCAAGAATATCATGCATCCACAGTAAATATGGAATATGCCTTCCTGGTTTAGCTCGTTACATTTTTCCACCGACCCGACGACGATTTCAACTCGTAGCCGATGTCTAAAGTAATATAGGTCCTGTGGCCACCCACGGCGTGCGGTCAACTCGCTCTCTCTCCACGTAGGGGAAGAAGCATAGTCCTATCGCCCTCCCGAGAGATCATCCCGGGAGTCACACAAGCCGACGACGCGACCCCTTGATTCCCCGGCAATGTCAGGGACGCCCAATCCCCCCTTTCCCTCGCACTCCCCCGCGCCGCCGTGGCATCCTGCACGACCCTCTCCGACACCCGGCCGCCGCAACTTCCCCCCGCCTCTATCCGCCCCCCTCCCCCCAACACACACACACACACTCCTATTCCACCCCCGCCTACTCCCCGCTGCTTCCACACCCAGTGGGCGGGTGCAGGAGCACTCCGAGCGCATGCGCGTCGCGCGGCGCCTTCCTACCCTCCCTCGCCCGCTTACCCCCCTCATTCCGTCCTCCTCTACGCCCCACTCTCCCCCTCCGGGCGGTAGGGTAACGGATTGATTCGGGCCCTCCGGAGCTGGCGGCGGGACTCGGAGGGGAACACGGGAGAGGGGGGAGAAGTAGAACAAGGGGGCAGGGGGAGGGGAAGGGGAGGAATGGGTGGACTGAGGACGAAGGAGGGTGGATGGGTTTTTAGGGAGGTTCCCCCGTCTCGACTCCTCCAGCGCCGTTCTCGGAGCAGCGGGGAAGCCAGGGAAGGGGATCCAGAGGAATCATTATACGTGTTGATCTAAAGCATCTAAGGCTAACAATCACATTCCTTTATCTATAAATTGAAAGGACCTTGTAGAGGAATGATGCCGGGGGGGGATGGGGAAGGGTGAGTGATGTCGATGGCTTGTTGTACCGCTCCTGGGGGGCGTGGAGGAGGTATCGAGGGGTTGGGGTTCGTAAGGAGGAACGAAAGGGAGGGAGTGGAGAAAGACGTGCGTAAAAGGAGGAATCTATAGGGTACTTGTTCTTAAAATGCGGGCTTCCACTCCGTCTTGGCCAAGAGGTTAGTCGGAGCTCCACGGAATAGGAAATCTTCAGGAAGAGACATTTTTCATATCTTCATTCCGAGGAAAATTATCACTTCATCGCTGTAAAAATATGAAATTTCTCTGAGGGACCTCATTTAATTTGCTGATTCTGGACGTTTCAAAAGAAAAGGAGCTTCAGGTATTTTTTTCTAATCGATATGATAGATGAGCGAACTTCTGGAAATGACTTTTGCATAAACTTGAGCAGAAAATCTGCGACGTCAACTGAGGGTAATTCTAATATGCTCACCAATCAAAGTCTGATCCCAATTTGCAATATGTGAATTTTCCTTTGGCGTGTATTTTTCCTTTATATGAGGTTGGGTGTTGATTAATTTTGTTTGGAGATTGAATCGACTGCTATATTCCACGCCCTCATCATCCCCGAGAAGGGTTAGCGTTGGAAGGAGTTTGAGGTTCGGATAAATTGAAAAAAATATTAATTTCTCAAAAAAAGCGAAGACTATTTTATCTGAATAGTGATTTGTGGCATGCCAATTGTAATTTTAATAATTCCAAATTCGGATATGAAGTAATTTAAAAATATATTGCTGTTGAGTAGCCCATTGGAATGGCGAAGAATGGGTCAGAAAGGATGTTGGTACGGGAATCCAAGGTTCAGAAGGAGCAACAAAAGATCAGGAATAAGCGATGATACTCTTAAAGTTACAATCAAAGCGGATAATTTCATTCTTTGTGCTCCGCCATTCCTTCAGTAAAAGTGTCCGAAAAAATTGAAATATGCAACAGTTCCTTTCACTTACGCCATACAAGATAACATCTTTCTCCTAGGGAAAGTGTGGGTGATTACACTGGTTCTTCTTTTATTATATGCTTTGAGCACTCGTTAAATTTCAGCTCCAACAAATGGATACGGATATTATGGCAGAATAGATCGCGGCGAATGTTTGTGAATGCGTCAGGGAGAGGTGTTATGACGTTTAAAATGTGTGCCAGAGCGCACGAAGGCCTAAAGTTGTTTTTACCAGCGCGATGTCAAATCAATATTTGAGATAGCAACAGCTATTGTTGACAATACAAAAATATTTCTCGTCACGGTGTTATTTTTATTCATCAAAGTGTTGCATTGTCCATAAAACAATGGGCTAATTTCCTCCTCGGAAAACGTGACACTTTTAACCTTTCACTGAAAAAAATATTAATTAATTCTTCGGCAATTACAGAATTTTTTACGAGACATTAAATAGAATTAACAATGCTAGAGAGAATATTACGAAGCTCGAAAAAATTAGAGAGGTTTTAATTTATGATGGTGGGACAATAGTCCCAGAAAAGAAGAAGAGTCCACAATTAATCACGGAGTATATTCTTTTTTTAAATCGTGGACATGAGCTGAAAATACTTAAAGGGCTAATAAATTGTGGATATCTAATATGTAATGGCGATAGTGACACTTTGAATAAAGATTAGAATTTCATTGTGAATTGTTTGGACTTCAAATTGTCTCAAAATATTTCATCGATTGATATGGAGCGTAGCTATGTACGGCGAGGAAACGTGGTCGCTCAAGCAGGAGGATAGACGTAGATTGGAGGCTTTTGAAATGTGGGTGTGGAGAAGAATGGAGAAGGTGAAATGGACCGAAAGGAAAACAAATGAGGAAGTACTAGAAATGGTGGGGGAGGAGAGAGGTTTGTTGAGAGAAATCCTATGGAGGCAGGAAAAATGGATGAAAGGCGTATTGAGCGGTAGTGGAATGTTGAAGAAGGTAATAGAGGGGAGAATGTTGGGCAAGCGAGGTAAGGGCAGGAATAGGATAGGGATATTGGACGGGATGAAGGGAGGAAAGAAGTATACCGAGATGAAGAGGGACCTGATATAGATTAGTTTGCTAGGTGGGGAGTCACAAAATGTTTATTTGATAGTTGTGTCCATCCAAAAACCTACCTTAACCGGTAGATTACCTAATACCTGAATATTTCAAGCAGCGTTATGACATCTCAAGACAGGTTCTAAAAGATAGCGAATTAACCATTTTAACAGCTGAGAATGAAGGATTTGTGTCGAAGTACATAAGGAGTTGTGGCTTGTTTAAATTATGAATTGTGATTGGTAATTGGAGCTGAACTTGTAAGTTGATCAAAGACAAGGCATTTTCACCTTCAATGAATAAGTGGTGAAATATTTTGTCTTTTTAATACACAGTTTTGAAAACTGTCAGTATGCATTCATAAGTGGAAGATGTAGGCTAGAAAAAAACAGCTATCCTCACTAGAAACTAAATTCATCTCTATGCACGGTAGTCAAATTAATGCGCAACTCAGTGCGAAAAGCAGACTCCCCCTTCATAACGGAAGCACCTTAATGAATTTGCACTCATGTAAAAAGTGCTCATGTAATTTATGTTAAAACATACGGAAAGGAGAACGGTCGGATGATCTAGAATATCTTTATAGAATAGTAGAAGTTATTAAATTGGTGATACTTATATACGAGGCGATACTTGTATACTGCTTATACTGCTTCTTCTTTTCTCATCGAGACTAACAATAAACAGAAAGACATTCACTTTATTAAAAATGTATGTTAGCTTGGTTTTCGAATTCAAGGTATTTGAATCATTTACACGATAGTGTGCTGATCTTTTTATGATGTTGTTAATTTAATTTGTAATGAAAGAATTGCAGGAACTAATTAAAAATACTTTTTGGTTATTTTTGAACATATGGAATACTGCCAAAAACACCTGCAAATTATTTGATGATATGAAAGCATATAAATAGGAGTTTATGTTGTGTTATAGGGAAGACATTTAAGATCTGTTGTTTTGCACGGTATGGGAAATCACGTTTAATATCAGGAAACCAACAGTTGAAGTGTATTGGTACGTGCGGGGACCGCAAACAAGGACATTTTAAACATTGGCACATCTAAGGGGGAAAAAATTAGACATCATCACTTGCATAAACAGATTCTCAATTCTATAAAGAATGAATTTTTACTGATATTAATGCACAAAGAGGTAATGGCATTGTTGTGGCCATACTCATGGCCACGATAAAAAAGATTTATCCTTTTCTTTAAAGATGCACATGACTGAGGAATTCCCAAAAAAAACAAATTTTACATTTCCATGAGTTAAAGTGAAGTCTTTTCATTTAATTCGAAGTTAACGCGTTAAATTTATTTTAAATAAATCATAATGGCTGTCTGCTTGTCGTACTCGTAACTTATCAGTATATTATTTTATGGGTTTTATAACATAGCAACATCTTTGGCTTAATCATGCTAATAGCGCTGCCAAAACTATTTCAAATTCATTTACGTGGCTCATATCTAGGGGAAAATTTTAATTCCTTATGAGATATTTTGTAGAGATCTAATATCCAACGACCGATTTCTCATCCTTTTGAGAATATATATGAGCAAAAACAGGCTCTCTTAATAATGACGCTTAGCGTTTGAAACCAGAGGCGTGTTATTCATAAGAATGTGAAAAATTATGAAATTAAATTTTATATATTACATTTATGTCATTAAATCAGGCTTAATTTTAGTTAAAGAACTTGATTATTCAATGAAAATGCCCAAAAATTTATTGAGTTTGTTAAACTTCAATTTTCAAGCTTTTAGTAAAACAAAAAATATGAATGCAAATTTATTACATTCGTCATTTTTTGCAGCCGTAACCACTCATGTAAAATATTTATTTATTGAATTTCAGTGATATAAACTGGCGGTAAGATAATTGAAATGAATAATTCGGTTCCTTAACTGCGTTCCCAAGTTCATCTTAATACACATTCAGTCAGCATTTCCCGCCGTCCATTTTTTTGTAAATGTATAATGAATTAAATATTAATATCTACACGTTTTAAAACCATTTTTTGGATGTTCAATTTGGTCTCCAAGTAAAACGAGGGGTAACTAATTCTGCGCCATTTTTGTGCTCACATTTCCCGTTGAGATTTTCTGTGCCCCGAGACACTAGAAATATATTGTTCGTATTATTCATCTACTTGCCTTAACTCGCAAAACTCGAGAGACAACCCTCTTCCGAGGAAAGCTTTTCAGTTGGCGTTAAATAAAAGCGAGGACAAGAGAGGAGAGGCGAGTGAGAGGAGGGGGAGGAGAAGGGGGCGATGTGGTGGGGGTGAGAGGGAGATGGAAATGTAGTTGTCAGAATTGCGGTGGAGGGGGTGGAGGTGTGGGAAAGGTTGGAAGATGGGGCGTGAGAGAAAGATGGGATGGAGAAGTTAGGAGGAGGGAAAAAGTGAGGAGAGTTGATGCGGAGAAATGGAGGGAGTAGGGGGAAGTGAGAGGGAGAAATTTAAAAGCGGGAACGAGAAAACACGAGCTCGCGAGAGATGGTGATTATTTCAGGCTTCGCTGTTTGAAGTCGGGAATTTCGAACCAGTTACGGAGTGCATGAGCAGCGAAAATCTGCATAACCCAGTCTTCGCGTGATATTCGCGTCAGTCGCTCCCCCTTCGAGATAGTGTTTTCATTTGAGAGGATTTCCACAGTTTATGGGGTGGAGAGCATTCTTCGTTTACACCTCCTTCCCCCCCCTCCCTTTCCCTCATCCTCTTCACTCGCGTGAAGTGGTAGCAGGGAGTTTTCTCCACGGCGTATCTATTTCTTAAAAATTTATCACCCCTTATTTTTTTTCCCCGAGTGAGAATGCATGATTAATTCGAAGGCGATTCACGTCCCCGTTTCCCTGAATGCCGGCCGTGAAGGAAAGGAAAGCTTCCCTTGAACAGATGGGAGGGCTATGTCGTCCTCAAACGAACAGGAGTCGCGGAGCGTTAAATTCACTCCCAGCGTTTTCGCTTACATTATAATTGCCCAGTATGTGAGTTGACACCTCTTTCTTGTCATGTGAGCTTGCGCAAAAATTAAATCTTAAACGAAGGCATTCACTCATTATTTGAATTTTACTGTAATGGAAGTACGTAGTTCCAAAGAACAATTGATGTTGACGTAAGCAGCTACGGACGGTAAAAAATACGCGTACATTCTGAGGAAAAGGAAAGAAATTCATATTTTTTCGAATGAAAACAATTGGTGGAGTACTTGAGAAAAATTTAGCTGAAGATGTCATTATACTTCATGATAAATACACTTACCAGTGAGAATATGCAGAATGCCTCAAAGGCCCTAGTAAATAGCATTAGAAATATAGAGAATAAAAGAAAGCAAAGAAATGGTATAGGGGAACGGGAAAAATTGAAATAGTTGTCAACAGTGAGGTGTGTGAGAGGGGATCAGGACAGTGAGATGGCTAATGCACTAGCTTCCTACCATGAGGGCTCGAGTTCGATTGCCGGAGATGACAGATTTTTTAGTCGTATCCCGATCATTACTTGCGTTGCTATGTGGAGACCGCTTCCTGTGGAGTACATCTTCCGTCGCAAAGGACGCAAAATTGTTAGACCCGCCTTTCGTTCTTAGAGTGGGATGATTCCGTGACGATGGATTCCTCTCCACCATTCTACCATTCCCTGAACATCATACCCCTACAAAAGAATCCGCAAATCGTGCGAATGACCTTATATGTTCGCAGATTCCCTTAAGGCTCTTCTTCTGCTACAAGTGACAAATTACAAAAGGTCTTTTTCAAGCCTCAGTAAACTCAAGTCTAGATACGTGAAGCAGTACTTTTTACTATTCCCTTGATCTCACTAAATTCGGAAAACAGTCGTCGAATTGATTACAGTTTGTATGAATAATATAGTTAATAAAGGTAATTCAATTGTGACACAAGAGTTGGGGGAGTGTGAGTTTGACGATCGTAAATCAAAAATTTTCTTTATTTTAAAAAAAGGTAATAACCTGAATCATATCTATGACCTGACGGAAAAATTAGAATCACAAGTAAAACTAATTAAAAAAAAATAATAATAATAATTGAAATTTTGTTTTTTTTTTAATCTTCATCGATAAATACAATTTTAGCCGCCAGATTTTTTACAGTGCTCTTTCGAGAATTTTGCAGGAAAAACATTTGCATACTCACAAGTGCAATTATGTCTGCTTCCGTCCTCAATCTAATATTTAAACATTATTTAAGGGTATTTAATCTCTTAAATTGAGGGGACTTACCATTTCTTCTAAATATTTTTCAGCAACATTCAAAATATTACTTTGTTTCCAAAACTGAAGTCAATAGAGTCGGGCTTTCTATTTGCACGGGTGACGCGTAAATATGATGAATAAATTCCTTGTTATTCAGGCGAAACGTATGAAATCAACATCGGGTGTGCAGAAAGAGAGAGAGACAGTCTTTTCTCTATAATCCATTAATATATCAGTGTTTAATACATTTCCTGAGTAAGAAACAGTCTTCATTGCTATAGTTAAATTTTAGGTGAACCTTTGGAAATTTGTTCTCTAATAATACATTACAATTAAAAAATACACTTGTCAAAGTCCGTTTTCTCCAGTTGATGCAATTGTTTGTAGAAATTAACAAGTTTTAGCATGTGCAGAATGAAGTATGATAACTTGAAAATTAAACTACAAATATATTGGATGATGACCTGGGTTTCGACTTACAACGACATCTTCAGGTGCAATTGTTTGTTAGTTGACAGTGTACGAGGTGTGTTAAAAAATTAACGGGAATTTTTTCATTGCGCGGGCTTGGAGGTTTCGACTGTCAAACTTTGTTTTATTATGTTGGTATACATCCCCATGAAGTATGATAAAACTTTCAGCTATGTTCATTGACGACTTTGTCTATGACAGCCACTAAGGCTAGACGTGTTTTATGAGCCCGGCGATTTTCGTTTGTTTAAAGAAATGGATCAAAGAATTTGTATAAAATTTTGCGTAAAAAATGAAATAAAGTGTAACAAAGTGTGTGAAATGTTAACAAAGGTCTATGGTGAGTCTGCTATGAGTAAATCAAGTGTTTACGAGTGGTATAAGCGTTTCCAAGAAGGCCGTGAAGACCTTGAAGATGACGAACGCCCTGGACGCCCCAGAACATCAACAATCGATGAAAACGTGGAAAAAGTGAAAGAAATGGTTATGAACGATCGCCGAATCACAATTAGAGAGGTCGCTGATGATGTTGGCATATCGATTGGGTCATGTCATGACATTTTTTCCAATTTTTTGGGCATGAAACGCGTGGCCACAAAATTCGTTCCAAAATGGCTTTTGCACCACGATAATGCACCAGCTCACACTTCATTGCTTGTTCGTGAATTTTTGGCCAAAAACAATACTGTAACGATGCCCCAACCTCCATATTCGCCAGATATGGCTCCGTGTGACTATTTCCTATTTCCAAAAATTAAGAAAACCTTGAAGGGCCGTCGTTTTACAGCTGTAGACGACATTAAAAGCGCATCGCTGAAAGAACTAAAGACTACCTCAAAGATCGAGTTTGAGAAGAGTTTCAGGGATTGGAAGAAGCACTGGCACAATTGCATAATCTCCAATGGGGAATACTTTGAAGGTGACAACATCAATTTATAAGAATAAATAAATATTATTGTCCGAAAAATTTAAATTCCCGTTTATTTTTGAACATACCTCATATGTATTTCCCCCTTGCGGGTTATTGTGCAGATTGAAAAGGTTTCACGACGGTTTTAGTTGAAGATTTCGTTGTACGCCGTAGCTCAGGTCGTGTATATATTTATGGTGGAATTTTTGTGTCAAGCTGTTGTTTTCAAATCACGTTGATTTCATTTAGTGCCTTGCTCAAATTAACTCATGAGAGTGAACGGTTACTGATGTATGAGAATTCATTGACTTGAAAGCGCCCATTGCCTAAGTGTTACTAATACCTGCTCATTCTAAGATAGATAGATATTTTGGATGAAAATGAAGGCCGAAAAGAGAACGCATCATAATTAGAGAAGTATTTCCTATTCGTATGCCTGGAGTTCATAAAATGTGTATGAGGTTTGCTCAAATTCTAAGTCACCAAATTTTTTCTCAGGACAGTGAGTAGGTGGACAGATATGTTTGAAATTGAAATACGCGGGGACTGCTGAAAAATGCAAGACAAATAATTCCCCCATTCCTGAGTAGTTCAATAAGCCCTTAGGAAAAAATAGAAAATATTATTTTGGGAATATTTGTTTCATTTTTCAACATGTTCTTCTTTTACTCAAATAGACTTTTCCCAGAGTCTCCTTGACTTTTTCAAGTTGTCCAAAACGTAGGATTTCGGAAGGTCCTCAAAATAGGTAACTGTGCTGGCGATGACCTCCTCGTTCTACGTGAATCGTTTTCAACCAAGTCAGTTTTTTTCAAGTCTGAAAATAAATTTTAGAAATAAAAATCACTCTACGCTAAATCTGATGGAAACGACGGATGTTGTCGTAATTCGAACTTTAATTACATCATTTTCGCCATCAAAACTGCTAAGGTGTGCATCAATGGATTGTCTTGATGGAAGAGAATTTGTTTTTACTTGATTTACATTTTCCTTTATTTCCTCACTCAACCGGTACAATAATGACGCATAATACGCATTTCTTGTTTGTACTTTTTGCAAGTAATTGATGTAGATGATTCCGTGTGCATCCCAAAAAACTGTGGCCATTCTCAGTCCTGACGGCTGATTTCACCGTCTTCGCCTTCTTCGGAGCTGGGTCGCCTTTAGAAACCTTCTGTTTCGGTCGTCTTCTTTTTATTGAGTGTGGTGGTGATTTTTTATTTTGTCAACAGTTATATTTCGACGCAAAATGTCGTCGATATTGCGACAGAAAAGCGTAAAACCAGCATCCGAATCGATGAAATGATTGCGAGTGTTCTCCCATGAGGGCAAATGCGGCACCCATCTTGTCGAGATCTTTTTCACACCAAAATGTTTATGCAAAGTTGAAAAAACTGTACCTTGTGATATGTATGTGGCTTCAATTATTTCGCGAACCTTGATTCATCGGTCACTCAAAACCATATCGTGGAATTTGTCAACTTTTCGAGGGAAGTCACTTCCGTTGGACGTCTCAAACGATGTTCATCTATTATGGACGTCCGGTGACATTTGAACTGATTAAACCAATTGTAAACAGTTGCAAACACACAGGAGTAGGTGTATTATGAACTTCATTCAACTCGGCTTTGATCTCTTTCGGTGTTAAGACATTAAATTGGAAGTGTTTAATCTTCATACAAAACTAATTTTTTTTCTATTTTTCGAAATAAACAAAATTTTGTTGCTTCAATCAATTATGAAAATGAAACCCCACGTAGGATATTGCTGAAACTTTAACATCAGTCCATGGAAAGATGAGGGTTGCTAAAAGCAAGCCCATTTTCGATACTATGAGCGCTATCTCTTTGATTTTCTAAGGTCTTATTCAAGGAACCACGTAGTGTCAACTTCGTAAAACATGTACACAGAGACCAAAATATTATGATCAGAAGTTTGAAAGTTCTGATGTCAGTAGCTCATCAGCAAAATAGAATAGAGGACTTAAGAATTTGAACGCAACTCGTAGAACCCACAATTGAGATCTTATTCATTTGCGCCAGTTATATATGGTAAAAATACTAAATTATCCTCTTAAAAATCCAGTAAGTGAATATTTTAAATGCTTATGTATTTAAATTTTACCCACTGTATAGGTTGGTTAAACTTTGTGAGAACTTCTCGATATTACTCGCCAAAAACTTTACCCTTTCATCCGTTATCTATTTAAAAATGTACACAGTCAACATCTCTTTGGGACAACTGCTTAGCAGCAAATGAAAACTGACTTCATTTATATTCGCGAGTCACTTTCCATTTTTCCGTTCCTTCGAAGAATTTGATGCTTCAATGCTTTTACGATACTAATACGGTTGATGATTAGCGCATTTGATCGGGCGTTTTCGGTAAGCCCGTACGTATCGCCTTATTTACTGCCATAAGACACTCAGGTTTAATGTTCCCAAAGTGAGTTTATCTATGTGCGAGAAAAAGTAACCAGGTAATACTCTGCTACATGGGACTAAATGACGTAAATCAGGTAATAACCTGCAATTGTTTTTGCATGCTTGCTTGTCGCTAGTCTTCGCGACAATCAGTCAAAAGCTGACGGCTTGCGACAAATAAATTGCCGTAGTCCTTTTGTTAAAGGCGTAATTACGAACGGCGATTATTCCATTAATTTCCCTACACGTCGTTTCGTCATTGTCTTGGCTTCATGACACTCGGTTGTCGTGGATAAAAAGACAAAGAAATGAGCAAGGCCTGATTGGACAGAGTAACGACGCCGGAGGTCTGAGCTTACTTCATTCGACTGCGCTTGGTTGAGAGGAAACTGAGAAATTCTCGCTAGAGATGTACCTCATTATCTCCTTCATTCCTTTAAAGGAGACCTCTCCCTATCTCCTTATTCGACGACCCTTGCTGACTCTCAACAATCATTAATCATCCTCACGCCGCCCGCTTCACTCAACTGAAAATAATAACCCCGTTTTCGCAGTCATTGGTCTCGCTTTGGAGCAGGAAAATTTTTACGTCGGTATTAGCGAGTGTCCTCTTCAAAGGAGCGAGTATATTTTCCTCAAATAATTGATTACGTATTCCTCGGTTAACTCTCGTAAATTAAAACTTTGTTTGCTTTAATTGACGAGCATCTTCCGGTAGTGGCTCAGCAGAGCGGGAGGTTAAGTTACGGTTGTTCAATATCGGGAAAAGGGGTCTGACTTAAAGAAAAGATTATCAAAGTGCTTCCTTTGTGAAATTATTTGAATCCTAATTAAAGGGAACTAGTATAAAATTTCCTTGAGACATTAGTTGTCCAGTCGATTTAGGTTGAATGGTTGCTTGAAAAGAGCATAAGCAATACGGCTCAGCTCTTTTCTATTGTTATGTATTTGAAAATGTGTATAAAATTGTTCTATAATTTTAAAAATAACTATGAACATAAAGTTAATATTAGCCGAATATTATGCATTTATTCAGGTATATATGACGCATATTATATTATTTTATACTTATGTTTTTTCGTTTTGACCGACTGCGGACCACGCCAATTCGAGGCAGTACTCGTTTTTCTCGCTTTGTCCTCTCATCCTCTTCTCTTTTCATGGTGTTTGGATTCAGGATTGCATTTTCTCTCGGAAACCGTCTCAATTCTGCAGCTGAAGGCTTTCCTATTTCACGCCTCTGTTTCCTGAACTAAAATTCCCTACTTGTCTTTTTGCATCTTTTGATACCATAATACCTTTGTTTCCTGTTCTAAATATGTCAGTATTTTATTGGTAAGTCTCCCCATACAGTAATAGTATCCTAAAGTAATAGCTCCTCTCTTTATAATGGTGTCTGAGATTTTTTCCACCTGATGGTACGGGTTTGGGTTCCCTCACCTTCTCTGCGATTCGTCGATACGTCTTATGATTTTCGAGGTCCCAAAATCTTTTCCCTCAAATATTTCACAATTTTTCCCTCCAATAATTCCAACTACTTAACCAATTCTGTCCGTGTTGAGATCAGATATTCGACTGCACGTAGAGTTTCGACGTATGTTAATGCCTTTATTTCACAATGTCAAGTAGATTTTTCTATTTATAGATATCCATGGAGGATTTGTTCACCCTAGTTCGTTATTTTGACTCATGAGCGCCTCGCCTCTTTTTCTCCAACCATTCCCAGAGGAATATCAATCCTCCACTTTCTAAATCTTTTCTCTTATTTTACTTATCCACTTAGGTGCTCTTTTTGTCATTTACTGCGCCTCTGCAAAGATCTGTAAACCTCTTGTTTCTGTAATTGGTGCATCTGCTTACCTGCTGTCTCTAATAACGGCTCAGAACCGACGAGTTCAAAGATGACACTAAAGGAATTATAATGGCCCCACACTACTTGGGTAGATCAGACCACAAAGGTAAAATAAGGGAGATAGATTACAATACTCATTATTTCCCCAAACAATCAGAAATCATAATAGTTAGAAACCTAAGTCACTTAAGAAGTATTAAAAAGATTTAATTCACAAGTCGGAACAAAATTAAACATTGCAAAGATATTAGGCGTATCTGCTAGGTATATTTGTAGGTGCATGTGTATGTTAGTTGGTAGTTTGTGTGTTGGTGAGATGTAAGGGTTGTTGCATGAATGTGTACCAAGTTTTGTTTATGGACTGGAGTTCGTCGACTGGAGTCTGGACTGTTGAAGTTCGTGGCTTTTTATGCGATTTTTTTCTCAATTACGGGTGGTGCTCCGACACCCCCGCCACACGCCCTTGCGGTGGCTTGCGGGGTTTTTAGTAGAAGTAGAATGCCTATGGCATGATCACAATGTTGTGCTCGAAGGCCAAAGAATCTGTATTCCTTAATTCTTACATTACATTTGGAACCCGCCGATTGCTTACATTGCATTGCATTGCACTCCCGGCGCCATCTTCTGATTGCCTCATCAAAGAAGCAGTAAAAAAGCGAGGGGAGGGGGGGAGAGGAGATAGCCCCTCTACCTGCGTGACTCCCGTCTTCAACTCGAAAGATTTTGATAGCATTCATCTGAACTTGACCTCGGATGTCGTGTCGTTCACGCTTTTTTATCAGCTCTCTAGTTTTCCTAATTGTTGGCCATCACTTCCAAAACAGGGGTCGAGTGTTTCTCAGGCTATAGATTCGTAGAGCCTTTTTTGAAGTCAATCGAACGGAAGCTCGTATTTCTTGTTCCTCTGATGTAGATTACCAGTTTTAGACTCAAAATCTGCTCTGCGCATGATTTCACTGTCCAATTAAAAGCCACTCTGCTTCATCAATTTGTTTCCAGTTGTTTTTTCACTCTGTCGAATAATGTCCTGGATGGTATAAAATGTTTCTCTCACTGGTTCTGTGATAGTCCCTTGAAATTCCTTTTATCTCCCTTTTTGTGATTGGGATGAATGAACGCCGAGGTCCATCCTATCAGGAGCCTCTCTCCTTTCCCTACATTAATTATGATTCTTGCCAGCTCGATGATCACCTTTTCATCGGCATACTTCCTGAGTCCTGCAGCCATCCGATTTCCTCCCACCGCTTGTTGTTCTTTAAGATCCTTATTGTGTTCGTATCCTCTTCCTTATTTGGGGTCTGTCTGTGCGCAGTTGTCTTTCCTCATAATCGAATCTCTGGGATTATGCTTCACAATTAAGGAGTTCCTCAAAGTAAAATTCTTCCAGTATCTGACTCTTCTCATTAATATGTATATATTGTAGGATAGTATATTTTGAAAAGCTATTTTTTTTGTTATGAACAGACTGTTATTAGTTTCTATTCAAGGAGATTGAATAATATTATCGGAGGTAGCATAAAATGGGACAATGGAAACATGCGCTCTTGTTAGGTTTCCTGTCGCTTAAGAGCCGAGGTTTCTGCTAACAATAAAATATAATTAACCTCAGAACTGATGTTAGTCATAATTGGTTACCCATTGAATTCTACCAGAGAGAAATATTGTTGGTCAGTGGGTCATCGCTTATAAAAAATAAAGCATTGATCCTTGTTTCCTTTCCTTCATTATCTCGTTCCATGGTGTCTTTCCAGGTGCGCTTCGCACAAAATTTATTTATTATTTAGCTGTATTAATATTAAAAAAAGAACACCTCTCTATTTTGTTCACGTTTTAAAATCGCCTGAATTATCTACAAGTTTAACTGATTAACTTTCACCTAGTTATAACTGGTGTGGTTCATACTTTCCTTTCGGAAGGGCGCCCATTAATTTGGATTGTATATATTCATTTAAATATTTGGCGTAGGATTCAATCAGTCAAAAATATTTCCCTTCTTCAAACAAATTTAATCTAAGAATTAAAGGATCTAAAATTTGCAAACATTTACGCCAATTCCTTGCTTGAGGGAGCAGATGTTTCGGATTACTTATTTCTGGCCCTCCTCTGATGTATGTTTCTTCAAACATTGATTCAGCGTCGTATTCAGAGAGAATTTGAGTGATTGTGAGCAGCTTGGCTTGATGGGTTGAACGAACACGATTGAGCAGCGGATTCGGTGTCTCAGAGCATGAATCCCAGCTCGATGTCATCATTTCCAGACAATTCCGCTGAGCTTTATCGTGGCTAAACAACTTCCCATTCAGGGAAGTGAGGTTGCGTCAACCCATTTAGTCACGCACTGCAAAGCGCCTCCTCCCTCTTCCCAACTTCGTCCACTGATTATCAATACGCAGCTCGCTTTAATAATGGCCCTATGAGCGTTTATGAATCATCCTTATGAGTGAGAGCCTAACGCGGTTTACAGCTTCAACGGTGGCTACTGCTCAGCGCGGAATTCAATTAAATCCGACGCCTTCAAGGGGCCGATTCCTATCGTTTATTGAGCATATATCATACCCTAGATGACGGTGATATATCCCCTCCTGAGTTTTACACAGTGGCTTATTCCCGATGGTCTCTTTCTGAATGTTTCGTAGCGCAAATTCGACTAATTGTGGATGAGATTAGTTTTTAAGGACTCCGGTGAGTCTTTTCATATTTTACTATCAATCAAATCCAGGAAAGTTCCATCATAAGAAGAGAAAAGTTACATGTTCGAGGAGGTATTCGAATCCATTACCTCTGGTCAGTCGAGAATGACCCAGGGCGTACAGATTTAGAGCACTCATAACTATTAACGATGCAGTTGATTGAGAGAAAGATACAGAGGCTTGAGGGTATGTTATTCACTGACTTTTAGGCGGGATAGGTAAATTCCTTCCTTCATTCGTTCATTTTTTTACTTTCCCATTAAATACTTTGTTGTTCCTCCATCATACCGTTCTTTATTTTCCCCAACACTCCGCCACTTCCTTCTCTTGTACAGGGTGGGGAAGAATGGACACTTTAGTTTCAAAAGATCACTGAAGAGCGTACAGGTGAATTAGCGAAGTGAGAGTAGTGGCGTTAGCTGGGGGAAATAACGCCATTTTTGGTGAATACGGTAGAGTGGACTGGTAAGCATCGAGGATTTATCGTAGAAACGTTCTTTAAGAACAAAAATAGTGTGGTGGCGACGTAGAGGGCGCTATGGTATAGCGATGAGGTGCATTTTCACCTCTCCAGCTCAGGATATAAATAAAATTTTCGTTACTGGGCCAATGAGAACCCTCGCGAACTTCAACCAAGACCTCGTCATATCCCCAAAGTGACAGCTTGGTGAGCTGTGTCCTCCATAGGCATTATTGGGCCTTACTTTTTTGAATCTTGAGGTTCAACTGTTAATGTGAACTCTATGCGCTATTGCGAGGTGCTGGAGAACTTTTACTCGCCAAATTGGCAGAGTATGGTGAGGAATGTGACACAGAAACCTTTTGATTTCAACAGGATGGTGCCATGGCTCATACCGTCCGTCATTCACGCCAAATTCTGCAAGAACAATTTCCCGGCCACCTGATATCCTAACGAGGGAATATTTATTCCATGACCCCCTCGCTCCCCCAATTTGAGCCAATGCGATTTTTTTCTTTGGAAATGACTCAAACGTGAAGTTTACAAAGTTCGACTGAGGACCTTGGAAGCTATTAAGGACGAAATTACAGATGTCATTGCAGGAATAACGTAAGATATGCTGAGAGGAGTTTTCGGAAACCTTTTCGAACCACTCAATATGTGCATCGCTCACCAAAGTCGTCATCTTACTGAAATAATTTTCGAAACCTAATGAAAATAAAATGGCATTGGATGTAGTTTTCAGAAATAAAAAACCTTTTTTTATATGGGTCCTTAGAGTCCTATTTCTCACGGCTAAAAGCCAATTGACCAGTCCTTTGAATTTTCACTGTGTATCTTTATAAAAACCAAATGATTCAGCCTATTGATAATAAATACGCTTCAACCTTTTGAATATACATTTCTTACATTATTATTTCATTAAATTTTGCAGCTGGTTTTAGAGAGAACTAGAAAATTAACCTAAAGCTTTGAGGTATAGGCAACTTAAACCATCCAACCAAATGCATTCAATAATCATAGAACTTGAGTCTAGAGTCAATGTTACATTACAATTTTTATTAACTGTCAGTATGTTATGGTTTTCAAATGATCCACAGTAGATATTTCACATTAAAAAATGTCATAATACTCATTCGCGTTTTTCACAACAAGGGCAACACGTTGGGGGGAGTTGTAACTCCAGTGGAATGAAAAAGAAATTATTGGCTCTCATCTTTAATAAAACGATTCGAGTTTCAAGAAAAACGTCACTGAAAAAAATAACGAAAATTTCTACTTTCCTCAGAGGAAGAAATATGCAACTCCATGTTAAATTCCATATCATCACAGAGGAAATTCCTTTCAAATATCCGTCGACTCAATCAATCTCGGTTATCACCCACTCCTTGTGATCCGAATGTAATATGCATTTAGGACTCTCGTTCATATCCATTGGCGTTTTCTGAAAATATGTTTGACACAAATGCATTCAACAAATATCCGACTAAAATAAAACTTCCATCGGAAATCAGCCCTCGTAATTTCATTAACCGTTTGGCGAATTTAATTTAGCTCTCTTTTCCATCAACAGAGCAATATTTCATTTCACTCAACGAAGTGCCGTGAAACTCTCTTTGATCAGCAAGTAAAGAGTCACTTCTGAGCTGGATTTCGTGACGAAGTTCAGAGCTTTCAAGGCATTGTTGCACGAGATGTGGGCGCCGTTTGGTGCACTACCGATTTAATTGCTCTTTTTCCTGGAATCGTAGACATCATCGCTTGATGTTTTCGCCCTGAGGTTGAGGAAGGTCAGTAGAAAAGTCACTTGGTGCTTAGCATTAAGGAGGGGCAGGCTTCCTTACATGGCTAGTGTGGACATAAATACTCTTAATACTCTTTTCGTGAGCTTTTTCATTTCAATTTGAAGTTGATTTAACATCAATAAAACTTGCAGAAGTGTGTTAATGTCGTATTGAACTTACAAATGATGTTACTTAGATTGTCAAAAGAATATATATATATATATATAATTATTATTAGGTAATCTACCGGTTAAGGTAGGTTTTCGGATGGACATACCTATCAAATAAATATTTTGTGACTCCTAAGAAAACCTACTCTACATCAGGTCCCTCTTCATCTCTGTGTACTTCCTTCTCCTCTGTGTACTTACAAAAACGTCCTGATTGTATTCAATATTCCTCTCGATTAGTGATCTCATTACTGCAATGGCATCACGCGTACCTCTTCCTTTCCTATATCCAAACTGATCATCCCCTAAGTAATCATTTGCCTTACTCTCTATCCTTTTGTTGATGATCATGAGAATAACTTTAGCTGCGTGGGATATCAAACTTATTGTTCTGTAGTCCTCACATGATGTAGCCTTTGCCTTTTTTGGAATAGGAACTAACACCGATCTCACAAAATCTTCCGGCCAGATTCCTTCCTCATAGATACTACGAATATATAGGGCCTTACCATAAAGGGCCTTCTTCCACATTTTCCTAAACATTTCAACAGTTCTACAGGAATGTTGTCCACCCCCACGGCCTTATTTGCTTTCATCTCCTTTAATGCCCTTTCTATTTCATCGTCGAGTATGCCTGGACCTAAGCTATCTTCTTCTACGTCATGTTCCTTTCCTATGTCTAACATTGTCGGCCTAAGTTCTTTACCATACAGTGTTTCTATATATCCCTTCCATCTCTCTTGGATTTTTCCTGGTTCACTTATTATCTTACCCCAATTATCTTTAACTGTTAGCACAGATCTTGCCTTCTTACTTCCCGATAATAACTTAACCTTGCCGTATAGAGCACCAATTTCACCCTTCTTCTGCAAACTTTCCATATTCTCGCATTGCGTTTTCCACCATTTTTCCTTTACTTTATTTGTAGCCCTTCTCAATTTATTGTTTAACTCTTTGTACTTCCGAAAAGTGAAGAATCAGGCGTGATATTGTGGAATCGAGACATAATGAAAACTTTGTTGCAATTTTCCACAGTTAAAACTTTATTGCCGACCATGGTTTCGATACACTGTATCATCTTCAGGTGAGGGAGAGTACAGGGAGAAAGGATATATATACCAAGGAGGGGTGGCAGGGGAGGAGGGAGCGGGTGGGAAGGGGGGGGTGGGGTTTTGTCATACAAAGAAAGGCAGGAAAAACCAATGGAACCCCCCGAAGTATGGAACCCCCCTCTTCTTGTGGCTTTCACAACACAACGGATGGTGCCACCATGAAGAAACTTCGACATATGGTAGTGGAGAAGGGGCTTTCCATTAGCAGAGCTGATAAAGGTAATTGCGTAGTGATTTTGGACAAGGCGGACTACGTTAAAAAGTGCTGTGATTTCATTTCCAACAATGAGTTCGATATCCTGCTTAAGGATCCTACATCTTCTTACCAGAAAATTATTAAAAACGCTGTGGCATCGTGTGTGTACCTTTTCAGGGATATAGAAAAATTCTTCCTTAATAACATGAATCCATTGCCCCCAAGAATGTATGGCTTACCCAAACTCCATAAGAAAGATGTTCCAATTAGACCAGTTGTATCTAGCATTAATGCTCCGGCACACAAGTTAGCCTTCAAACTTAATACAATTTTCCGCCAATTGTCAAATTTCAGCCCCAAGTATGCTATCAAAAATTCTGTGGACTTGACGGAACGCCTTAAAACTATAACGTTACCTCCGAACTCCAAATTAGTGTCCTTCGACGTATGCAGCTTATTTACTTCTATCCCGACCCAGGAAGCCTTAGAATACGCCAAGAACATACTGTGCAAGGCCGGAGCCAACCAACTCCTCATCCAAGAAATTTCTATGCTTCTCAACATATGTGTGGAACAAAATTACTTCCTTTTCAATGGTACATACTATAAGCAAAAAAACGGTCTTGCCATGGGCTCTCCTCTCTCTCCCCTGTTAGCCGAAGTCTTTATGGACTTTTTTGAAGAAAAGCTGTTTGATTCCAACGAAAAACTTATTAAGAACATCGTCTATTGGTATAGGTATGTGGACGACATACTATGTTGTTGGTGTGGTAGTGAAAGGCAGTTGAGCCAATTTGTGCAGTTCTTAAACAACAGGCATAATTCAATTAATTTCACTATGGAAATGGGAGTGAACCAGTCAATAAATTTCTTGGACCTCGGGATTGAAATCAAAGGAAGCCAACATGTCTTTTCCATCTATAGGAAACCCACGTATACGGACCTAGTGATTCCTTCTGATTCTTGCCATCCCATTTCCCATAAGCTGGCAAGCTTCCACTGCATGCTTCACAGATTAATTAGCATTCCAATGCCTAAAACTTCCTTTGACCGAGAACTCACCACCATCAAGTTCATTGCAGAGAGGAATGGCTACAACGACGACCTCATTGATTCCCTATTAGGGAAAAAACTGAGAAAAAGTGCCGTCGAGCTCCACACAACACTCCTGCCATACTCCAACCCCTCACGTAAATGGTGCAAAATCCCCTTCTCAAACTCTTTGTCCTATAGAATTGCCAACATTCTACCCAAGGATAAATTCCGTGTTTCATTTTACACCCCATTTTCCATATCCAAAGCACTCTGCTTAAACAAAGATAAATTCGACGTCGAAAAACAGTGTGGTGTTTATGAATTAAAGTGCCAATGTAATGCGACTTATGTGGGACAGACTGGACGAAATTTCGCCACACGCATCAATGAGCACCGGAAATGTTATGCGTTAGGCAACACCACATCCATCTTTGCCACCCACCTCTTGGAGAAGAACCATTCCCCGGATTTTGAATTTAAGCCGTTGCATAAATTCGAAAAGAGCAAGAAATTGGACGCTCTCGAGAGTTTAGAGATTATCCAACGGAGAAACCAGAAGATAGAGCTACTTAACGACATTCAGTTCCTCTCTTGCCCCTCCCCACTTTTGTCTATTAACTTCCCTCAGTGACCATTATGGCGACACCTCCCCCCCCCCCCCCGGAGAGTGACTGAGCTGCCCGTACGTCGGGGGGTTCCATTGGTTTTTCCTGCCTTTCTTTGTATGACAAAACCCCACCCCCCCTTCCCACCCGCTCCCTCCTCCCCTGCCACCCCTCCTTGGTATATATATCCTTTCTCCCTGTACTCTCCCTCACCTGAAGATGATACAGTGTATCGAAACCATGGTCGGCAATAAAGCTTTAACTGTGGAAAATTGCAACAAAGTTTTCATCTTTGTACTTCATTTTGCCTAACTCTGTGTTTACATTTTTCCATCTTCTTTTCTCATCCATCTTTGCAATCATCTCATCCGTTACCCATGGTTTCCTTATCCTTTTCCCATTAACGGTTCCTATAGTGTCTTTTGCGGCTTCCGATATCCCTTGCTTGATACATTCCCATTTTTCTTCGATAGTACTCAGTTCTTTACCGTCATCCATCATTTTCTCTACAGCCTGCTGATACTCCTTCCTCGTTAATCCATTTAATGCTTCTAAATTCCATTTCCTAACCTGCCACCCTTGCCTTATCTTCTTGAAACGGACGTTACATTTCATAACTACTAAATTATGGTCAGAGTCCGCATCCGCTGCTGGGATACTGTGTGAATTTATCACACTGTTCCTAAACCTGTACATAACCATAATATAATCTAACTGATACTTTTCTAGTAACCTGGCATTTTCCATGTATACCTACGCCTGTTGTGGTGCCTAAACCATATGTTGGTGATGGCTAACCCCTGTCTCCTGCAGAATTCAATTGCTTTTTCCCCGTGTTCATTCCTCGTGCCTAATCCATAGTCCCCCACCTCACCACCCTCTCTTCCTTCGCCTACTGTCGCATTCCAATACCCCATCACTATCAAATGTTTCCCTGCAGGGACACACACGATTATATCCTCTAACTCATCGTACATCCTATCGACTTCTTCCTCCTTGTGGTTGCTCGGTGGCATGTATACCTGAACAATGACCAAGTTCGTCGGCTCTGCTTTAATCTCTACGAGTAAAATTCTATCTGTCGCTTGCTCTATGTTGACTACACTTCTTCCTACCCCTTTATTTAATATTATAGCAACCCCTCGTTGGCTCTCGTCTCCGCCGCTGTATATCACTCTATAATTGTCACTCCAGTAATCCCCGCTATCCTTCCATCTCACCCCGCAGAGACCTAAAACATCTATATTACCTCTTTCCATCTCTCGCTTAATATTCTCTAATTTGCCTGTCCTCGACATTGTCCTGACGGTCCATGTTCCTATTCTAATTACTTTCGTCTTCTTTTGCGTCTTCTGTCCTTCTGCTCTTATTTCTCTCCAGCAAGGATTTCGTGGGATGACGACCGCGGAAGCCTTGCCTCCCCCGCACGACACACCCCTTGGCCCCTTGAGCTTGGGCTTGGCCCCTTGGGCCGAGTTCCGCAGTTGCCAGGACTCATATTCTCTATAGTGCCCATCATAACATTCTTGGGAATGATAATTGAGGTGGTTTCCCGTTGCCTTCCTCAATAGTGTTTTTAACGTGACACCATTACTTAATGGCCGCCCCACTGGGGTCAGACGCCTTTGCAGCCACGTCACCGAGGTACAGACGCTGCTTGGACTACCTTTCGTCTGGCTCCTAACCTTGAACCTATCTGGCATGGGTGACCCTACCAGGAGCAATTATTATTACTCCTGCCAGCACAGCTCTAGGGGTCATCGGAACACACAAGCCCTTCCACCACGACAAGGTTGTAGTCCATGGGAGGGATATATATATATATATAATCCGATCTCATTGACAGCATATTACGAAACTTCACTCTTTCTTGCTATGGAAGTTTTGTTTGGGTCAAATTAATACATATTATTGTTTTAAAATCGATAACCAAATTATAAGTCATAAGTTATATCGCCAGTCAGTCCTTAAAGTGTGTATTTTTTCGCATGTAAGTGGAAGATGCCAAGTGGTTCATTGCCAAATAATTATCAAAATATCGCTTGAATTTCAAACTAAAATAGCGTCAACAATTTCCAAACGAATAGGCTTGAGCCAAGACGCTATTTTCCTCGTCACTAAGCGTAATTTAAAGTACATTTTGATTCTGTGTGGGGCGGTGAAACACAACATAGAAAAAATACAAGATTTTGATTATTGGATGTATCAGTGGCACAGCCGCTATATTCAGTGTTGGGGTTAAAACCTTATTTTTTTGCCTTTGAATATTATTTTAAAATTCTAGAAAAATCATACAGATTTAAAAAATAAACAATCCACGCATACACTTCAGATTGGAGACACTAATTAACACACACCAGCACAGATAATGGATAGTTCAATGCTACCCATGAATGCTAGTCAAAATGATTGTGATTCTCAATAGTTTTCTTGGCCTTATAAGTATTTGTCATAATATGTTAACCAGCATACTAGCAGCATGACGACTGTCAACTTAATTGGTTGATAGTATGACCAATGATCGGTTTTTCATTCCATCTATTTCTCTGAGAGCAACATCAACTGATTTTCAGAATTTGTCTAGAAATCCATAATAAGTCTTGCAGTGCCCTAGATCTGCCCTTGAACTTGTTGAAACCCGAAAGAAAATTAATGGGCTCGTTGACGTAGTTAGGGGATGAGCTTTTGAGCTCATATTCCTCCAAATTTAAAATCTCACAGCCGTAGCTACCTCAGTTACATAGGTACTAATGCTAATTTTATACTTGGAGGATTTTTTGGAAATTTTTTTGCTAAAATTGAATTGCAACATTACTCCCTATTTAAAAGATGAAATCGAAGAGCGGACGAGGTATTAAGAGGATAGAATGTAGGTTAGTTTTTGATGGTTTGGTGACAAATTCTATTACAATCGTTAAAGAAAAGACCCCCATTGGTTTCCTTTTTAAGTATTGGCCCAAATAGGCAATCATAATGTCACCTTTTGATCGGATAGTGGTCCACAATTATAGAAGTAGCTTTGTAAAAGAAGGAATAATTGTTTCAGGTACCTACAGTGCATTTGGCAACGAAGAGTCAACATAACTCCTCCCCTAGTTATTATTCCAGATAAGCCACTGACACTGAAGTGGGTGGTAATTATATAACGTACATATTTTATAGTGCCATAGTGCCTTCGTAAATTGAATACAATATAAATGCAAAATGATTTGCCTGGATTTCTCATTTCGGCATTGTTGGTTTATACCATTATACATGGGTTTGAAAATAATCGATATGACTATTTCGGCGATCTAGCTTTCTCTATCTGCTCGAAAGGTGTCTCAACGGAGAGGCAATCCACTTCCACGCCTCCTCCTCCTAAGCTTCTCACGGTAGTACGAACTCTTTTTGGGATCTTTCCATAGGTTTCATTTCGTGTGGCGGCATATGAGGTCATGGATTCGCCGAACGCTCCCGATCATGAGGCGTGCAAATCGGGAGGAAATTGAGCGTCTGACCTTCCTCTGGGCGGCGAACATGAGGGGTTGAAGGGGAGGAAGGTTGAAAGGGATAGTGTGGGGAGGACTCTTCCATCTTGAGGTCTTATTATTTTTTTTCGTGAGAAGATTCCTTCTCGAGAAGCATGTGACTCAGTGGCCGCGGAACGCTTTGAAAAAAATAAAACGGCATTTTGGTACCATATGTCCCGTTGCGAAGATGGCTGACGCCGTAAAAATGTCTTTCCTGGGGAGCGCTAAATATAAATAAATGTGTTTTCGTGTGAAATATACGTTATGAAGCCCAGATCCGTTGGCCCACATTGTGAATAGCATGCAGCTGAAGGGCGTGGAGACGCGCACAAGGAAACTAAGACATCTCGGAGACCAGTAAGAGTGTTAAACATTTCACGTTTAATTGCCTGATGTCTTTGTTACTATATTTACCTCAAATGTGGATGTTCTTATACCCCAATTGGATACTTTTGAGCGTAATTAGTAAGCGTGTGGACACCTAGTATGTTCATACTGCTAAACAGCCAATGAGGAATTACTTAAAATTACTTGACAGAATTATATTTATGATTAGTCCTATTTTTATAAATACCTAAGTATGATACGTATATTCTCTGGGAACATAATCAAGTAGTCCATCGCGTGTACATCAATTAATCACACACTTTTTTCACATCAAAATCAGATTGAAATTTTTGGAAGGGAGCTAACACGATACTTGCTCGCTACCACTTTAACAAATTCATGGTTTAATCAAAGAGTAGTCTGTGAAGAAATTGATTACGTTTTCCTTGGTTACTTGGTTACAAATGTACTTGCTTACACTTCTCAGTTTTTCTCACCATTCCCCTTCGTGTCGAGATTAACCGGCATTATTGTTAATATGTTTCAGAATTTTTAAAACTTTTATTTTAAGAGACTTGTTACCGCACCGATTTCGTTTGCGTTCACGTCAAATGGATTGACGTAATAATTTGGTTTCAGAAATGTTTTGTATCAACTGAGATAAGAGCGGACTTAGTCATTTTTAATAAATGTTGAGAAATATGAATCTGACAGTCTGTGTGGGTTGGGGTGACGTCTCTGTGTGATTCCTTTTGTATGCCGCTTGAATCGAATCACAATTTCCGGAACAGCGGTGAAAGAGGGTTTAATCTTTATTGGTTTAGTGTATCATGTTGTCCGCCTTCCACTTATTTTTCCCGAACACAAAATCGAGAGTCATTTACTTCTTATCTTTGAAGGGCGGCTGTTGAAGCTGCCTATCTGGGTAGTGATGGAATTTCAGTTAGGGTCAAACGTTTTCAATGTCACGAACTTGTATTCTTCGAAGAATCTTTTATTACTTGTCATTCATCGCAAACCTATCTTTAATATGTTTTCCATCACCTTATAACATTTTATTTACTGTCAACACATTTGAAGTACATCGTATATACAGGTAACGTGATTCTATCTGATCGTATATAATTATATATATTTAACCTGTATATACATACACACCCACATATACATACATGCATATTGCATTAATAATATGTATATATATTCAAGAAAATTATTAACAAGAATGAATATAAGGTTATTCGCTGGTGTGGCGATGGCATAGGAAACTGAAAAACATAAGAAAAGGCTCACATGATATTATTTTTTATATTTCTCTGGCACAACCACCTTTTTCAACGGAAAAATATATTAATGTACTAATTTGATTATATATTGACGACGACGTACTAATGTTTTAGAAATAAGGTGTGATATTTCACCAGTAATTACGTCCGTTAAAGAGGGGAGGACGTTAGAAGAGCGAGGAAGGGGAAGAAATAGTGTAGCCATGTTGGATGGAATGAAGGGAGGAAAGAAGTGTACAGAATTAAGAGGGGCTTACCGTAGTTTCCCGAAGGCAGGTTGTGTTTTCCGTTGGAGAGGCATATAAATGAATTTATTGTTGTACAATTGTTTAGGCTGTGTCCATCCAAAGCTTACCTTAACCGTTAGAATACCAATAATAGTAATGATAAAATTGGTCTCACGCAGTTAGGAATCGATGAATGAGAAGTAGATTGGGGCTCTTTGAACCGGATTGGGAGCGGATGTGCGCTATAATTAGGACTGTAATATTGGGAGGTGTTCATTTTCATAAATCCGACCGAATAGAGTGGGTATGGAGTACATTTAGGAGTGTTTATAGTAGTAATAGGAGAGGGCGAGATGAATAGAGACGATTAGTAGTCAAAATATGGCGATGAACGAGTGTTTAATCAAAGAAAGTAGCCTGAATTCACCAGTGATATGCAAGTATGACATAAGTGTGCTTATGTCACATGTGGTCATGTTAGATGAATATAAATCGTCATAAAAACACATACAGGTGTGATTTTCTTGAATTTCTATTTTTTCCCCATTTGCTTACTTATTTTACAACAAAAATATCTATTCATGTGATCTTATGCGTAAAACTAAGACGAAAATATTCATCATGAACAAACTTCCTGAAAATTGATGCGGAATCTTTTTACTTGCTTCCATAGAAATATCAAGAAACTAAAATGATTTCCGACAGTCAGGAAAATTCATTTTCCTCATTTGCAATTAAAATAAAAGGAATACATCCTTAAGCGATTAATTGCAGACTTTATATTTATTTTCTAAGAACTCTCGGGATTTTACGATACAAGATTTGTCATTCCCAGCCGATAGCATTTAAATAATTACAAGTGGTAATTATTACTTGGGATGAGGGAGTGTGCAGGATGTGTTTGAATAGGAATCGTTGGAGTCATAAAGCTGAGAAGAGTTATTATGTTCCCAACGAATACTAAAAGGTTTGGTCTTTTAAGTTCCGATATTTGCGACTTCCGGGAATTGATATCTGCTTCTCCATTTTTTTTTTAACCACTCATTCAAGGAATCAGCAGTTCCACGTCAAGGAATCAGACAACAATTCAAAAGTAATTACAGCCTGTGGGAGATAAATTTAGGATGTTGTAATCCGACCGAATAAATGTTGGTTATTTTCGAAACACTTTTCTGCTTCTCCTTGCATTTCTTCAGTGAGATGGGAAATACGTTTACAATTCTGAAGAAACTCCAAGCAGTTCTTTCCCTATTAATCCCGGTAAAAGGAAATAATTCATCTCCACCTTACCCAATTAGCTAGAGGGACTTTCTCCCACGTTCTTCTCCGGAGATTAATGCAAGTGTCAGGAAGCACGAACACGCCCACAATCCACCGCGGAACTCAGCCAAACATCGTTCTCTCCTAGAGATTTACGGGCCCGATGGTGTTCTATTGGTTCTAAGTAACGTTAATCACAACCCATTCGTTGATAGGTATCCTACGAACATGGGCTGTTGACGCGGGAATTTCTAAATCAAATCGTTGAAAATAATTGTTTTTCTCAATTGGAAATTGAAACTCTTGGTCACCCCAAAATCTTTAATAAATTCTGTTGAATTTGGCAGTCTTTTCAATAATTCCATTAAAACCTTCCTTGTAAAGAACATAAGTTTATTACAAACCGGTTTACACTGCACTGTAGCATCATCACCACGTGAAACCGGTCTTCGATAAATGCGACAAAAACCAGTTTGAAATTAACTTATGGTTTGGGAAAGTTGCGATAAGATTGTTTAAAAATAATTTGACGCTCATAAAGCACCGACCATAAATTTTATCGTCATAACTTTATGTTAACTCAATAGATTAAGAAAATAAAGTGTAAGGCAGTCATTCCATATAAAATAAGTGTTCCAAAGTAATCGATGCCCAGAACTCATATTATCGTTACAAAGTAGTCATCGTGGTTCCCAATTATTAAGGCTAGATCTTTCTTTAATTATGCCTCACAATGGGAAAACTTACGCGTAATTATAGAATACCCACGAGTAAGATACAGATTTCATCGTGCCTACATAGTTTAACATAAGGTTACACAAATGAGTCATCGTTGGATTTGAGTGAGTCAAATACCAAATCTTTGTAAATTCCAAGAAACTGCGGTATCCGCAGCAGTAACTTTTGACGGAGTCATCTGCTGATATCCAATAAAATGCAACCATTTCTGAGTGTAAAAATCATTCGCCTTGACCTGAATTCGAACCCGGATCCCTCGATGTCCGGCCGAGTGCTTTGGCCAGTTGAGCTATCGAGGTGTCCTTTTACACTGCGAAATTTTGGCCCCCAAAATTTCGGATTGTAAAAGGACGCCTCGATAGCTTAACTGGCTAAAGCACTCGGCCTGTCATCGGGAGATCCGATCTCGAATCCTGGTCTAGGTGAATGATTTTTACACTCTGAAATTGTTGCAATGTTAAATCTTTGTACTTCTTTTAAGCATAGGGCATAGCATATAATGAATCAAGGTGCTGTATTTTCATAAAAGTTATTTATCAACTGAAGAGGGTTCCGGAAAACCTTAAGGTGTTGAAATGCAAAGTAAGTGCTAACACGTGGCCAACAAAACCCACGCGGATGCACGAAGTAGCAGACGGAAGCCAATATAAATTCAAGACGACTAATAAAATTTCTACTTCCAATCTCAAAAAAGATTTTATTTGAGTGCTAGTCCACGCCCTCGGTTATTGGTTCCTTTGATCATGAAGGACGATACCTTGTGCTTCCACATTTTCGATTCTCGTTTTCAACTGCCGAAGACATCCGCATGCAACCGTTGCGAGCGACCTGTCAGGACTTAACCACCGCTAGCTTTATGTGTCACTGAATAATGTCCATTCGTGTCAGATGTTCCATGAATTTTAAATTGGTAAACAGCAAGTTCTTCTTAAGATATCCGGGTGGCAAGGAATTGAGGAGGCAATTTATGTAGGAAGATTGAAGCATTTGATACTTTTTTGTTTCTTTCTCCAATTAACCAAAGAGAAAAAAACGTCGAAATTAATTAATCAAATCCTTTGCAGGTAGTATGAGACACGAGAGATTGAATGGCAAAATGCTTTTTTAAACATCGGCTAAAATCAGTCTTAAACAAATGGATTTCAGTTTACCTTTCGCCTTTTATCCCATTCCGCCTGGGCAGTGTGAATAACAGCGAAGCTTCCCTTTGGTCCAATGTTAATGAGTTAGAGCCCAGATGGGAACATGGATGTTATGTAAATTTTTGGTTTGGCCTTCAGAATACCTGATGACAAGAGGAGGCTTATAGGGATCACAGATGCGAATGGCCCATCAGAAACGCCGCCAGGAAAACGGAATATATTTATAGTCAGGTAAGAGTTTCTGGCTTTGCCTGAATAAATTTAGATGAAACGGCATTGACGACATTGAGGCGAGTGACGACATTGAATGCAACCAAATATACGTCTTATATCGTAAATCAAAACATCTTCAACTTAATGGTAAAGATTAAATTTTATGTAGAACCGGAGAGTGCTGGGGGATTTTAATTGCTCCCAAAGCACATGATTCATTAACTTGAATTATTCTAATTGGATGAGTGAAAAATTTCAATACTTAAATTTCCCTAATAATTAAATCATACGGACGCTGGACGAATAGGAAGTAAATTTTACCACCATTACTGCACCATTTTATGATAGTATGCACTGAAAAAATATGAGTAATTTTAATTCAATCCAAATTTTATGACTATAATCATTTCGTGATGCCAAACTACGAGTCATGGAAACATTTGAACTAGGTTCTATTCTCTAGAGGGGGCGAAATGTAATAACTGTGGTTGCACTGTTGCACAAAGTTCTGCTTAACACATTAGAGTTTACACTCTGCCGACTGCATACTCCATGCTTTTCCACAATAAGTCATCCGAATGAAAAATAAGTTCGGTAATTACTCTAATTAATTTGAGGCAAAAGATAACATTTCCTATGAATGAACTGGAAAGATTTAAATAGTAATATTAATGATAAATGTCAACACTTCAGTTGTGAAAGAGTGTGGATGGAATACATTTCTGAGTAGTTTCGTCCATTTTATAGGAATCAACGGAAAAGTTTCGAAATGCGACTCGTGTTATCTTGCCACAGAAAAATTTAAAATCACATTTTTGACTTTCATGTGATTCCCTTTGTATCGAATCCTGGAATTGGAAAACGTTCAGCAAAATTCCACCATTTTTGTGAAAAATTGCTCCGCGAATAAGGTAAGCTTGACGGGTATGCTGGAGGAATTAGGTTGGGAACCCCTTGATTGACGAAAAGAGCCGGCAAGACTTAAAACAGGGCTCCTAAGTTGTCTGGCGACATCGAGGGAATTATTATGTCATCAAATTATATTGATCAATAGGAACACTGAGATTAAATGAGAGAGAAAGAAAAAACTGTCACGGACAGATTCAAGTACTCGTTCTCCCCTTACACGATATGCAATCATAACAAATTTTAATCCAAACAGCCAAATATATTTACCTGAAGACAAGCATTTAATGATTTCCTCAATTACTGCACGAATTATAGGAGCATGTATGTGCGTAAGTGTTTTTATCCATCAATTAATATATATTTAAATGCATGCTTGAACCAATATTTTTGTATGCAATACCGATGTCCGACAAGTGCTGATACCCCGCCACAATCCCTTTCGACGGCTTGCAGGCTGTTTCGTAGATGTAATTATACTCCATGACTCAATACTTTTTTAGTATCACTTTTAGCACCCTCCACGAATTTATTTAATACAACTTTGCGGTTTTTCCGAGCTGTATATAGCATCAAGGGCTCACGTTGCTGAAGGCACTCTTGAATAATTCTTTCATGTTAATTTGTTGTGATTCGCGGAAATTTGGATGGAGAGATTTATATGAACGCTTTATGGCCCAGCAAACATTTTACGACTGGTTTTCGTTTACATTTACGATGAATTTTCGTGTCACCAAATCACGATAGTTGCACATGGTCATTTTCATTAATGCTTGAAGACAGTTTGCTTGGAGAAATTTATTGAAACAGCTGCGATTTCGGCTGACAGAGATGGCAGACTGAGTCACCGCGAGCGTTTTTAAATCCTCAGCTTGATGATCTTCGTACGCGTTTAGTTATCCAGGTCTTTTAGTTTTGATGATAGGTATTAATTTTTTTATGGGAGAAAAATCCATTAGGATTATTTTTCAAGTATTTTTTTCCGTTTGCGAGCGAAAATAAAATGTATTGATAATGCATTGTTTAAGGGCGTATTTTTTCAAGAATATTTCATAACCAGAGATAATTATTTTAAGGGGATGAGATAAGGCCTTAAATTCAATTAAGAATGGATAGAATTAAGCGATTGAGTACCGGATTCTATTATGACGCTAAAATATTTCTAAATAGTTATTCATCCATTTATTTAATATTAGAGATTCCTCGTCATTGAACGATGTGGGTGGCTCAATTTCATAACCACGCTATCATAAGAACGGGGCTATAACCCTTCATCCCGTCTAACATCCCTATCCTGTTCATGTCCTCTCCTCGTTTGTCTAACATTCTCCCCTCTATTACAGTCTTCAGCATCTCTTAGCCTCTCGGGTATGATACTCCTTCATATCTACCTGTATACTTTGTTCATATATCCGCTCTTCATAAGATTCCTAGACCAATAGCCCAATAGGAATAATTATTCCATTGGAATGGAAATCTAATGCAAGCGTTTAGAATATTCCACAGGTAAGAATGTATTGTAAGTCCAATTGACGAATTATTATCTTCGTGTTCACAAGCCTTTTAATGCAGAAGTGAATTATAAGTTTGACGTAAACAGAATTAAATTATATTTGAAACAGTTTCTGGTGTAACTTGGTGGAAAATCTTCATACTGACTTTTAATAATCAAACCACTTTACTTTTCCACATAAACTTTTTAATTTTTACAACCCAGTTTTCGTTATAGCATAATATCATCAGGTTGATGTTATGCTATAACGAAACCTGGGTTGTAAACATTAAAAAGTTTAAGTGGAAAAGTAAAGTGGTTTGATTATTAAAAGTCAGTAAATGATATTTTTCTCTGTTTTCATACTTTTTGCTGCTTTACCTTTGGTTTACGGAATCAACAATGAAAATATACACTAAATGTTGGTACAATTTTTCACATGAAAATATTTGTCATAGCCATTTAATGTTTTCGGAAATGTTTTTCAATTCGGTTAATTAAGCAAGCTTGGAACGGCGAATTTAGGGGTAACCGTCTAGGGGAATGCTAAAATGTTTGTTGATCATGATTTTATTCAACAAAATAACCGGGGATGACATTGTTTGGATTGTTTCAGGATGCGTTTGTCGAACTGCAGGCGTTATTTAGCATACTTGAGCCAGTGGCGTTTGAAGTATCGGTTCAGAGGAGGTAGAGCTTTATAGACCGGCTACGCGTGCCTAGTTTATCTCTGTTTTTCATAATAATGCAATAAATTTATGCATCGGCGCAGGTTTTTGCATAACTTGGCAAATAACTGTAGTGATGGTAAGTCCACAAAGTTAAAAAAAAATTAATACAGAAACGTCAATAAAATCCGCTTTAGAAATATATATATATATATATATATATATATATATATATATATATATATATATATATATATATATAAGGTAATCTACCGGTTAAGGTTGGTTTTTGAATGGACACAACTATTGAATAAATATTTTGTGACTCCTAACAAAGCCCAATCCGGCAACCTACTCTACATCAGGTCCCTCTTCATCTCTGTGTACTTCTTTCCTCCTTTCATCCCGTCTAACATCCCTATCCTGTTCATGCCCTTCCCTCGTTTATCTAACATTCTCCCCTCTATTACAGTCTTCAACATCCCACTGCTGATCAATACGCCCCTCATCCATTTTTCCTACCTCCATAAGATTTCTTTCAACAAAACCTCTCCTCGCCCACCATACCTTGTCTTTAGTAATAGTATAACTTATTTTATACGGCTAAGTGCATGGGAGTTAAGATATAGTCCGCCTTAAATTATTCGAATGAGATGGCAATACGAGCACTTTTGAGACCAAAATTGATACCAATTCTTCATAATTTCACAGTTTATTGGTGAAAGTTTCCCTTGCATCTCATGCAAAAAACGTCTGCAAGTGCTTGGAACATGCAATACCTTCGAGTTCGCATTTTCCTACTCCTATTCATTTGTAATAAAACGGGAGAATTGTTAGACAGAAACCCAGAAACCTTTCGGATATCCCTTCCTCCGGGGACAAAGAGGGAAAAATCACTATTCTGAAATCACTCCATCTGACCAAATTTACTTCCCGAAATCCATAGAAGCCCCGCGGAAAAGTTCTTTTGCCAAAAATATGCCACGTTTATTGATCTACTTAACGTAGGATACTCTTGAAATAATCAAATATATATTTCCTCTAAGCAGCTGAATTCCCGGAGATGGAATGAGAAATAGGATGAAAGTAAGTCACAATTGGAAAAGTGAAGAGGCTATTCCAACCGAAAAGAAGGAACAGCTACCGGCAAAGAGTTACAGTCACAAGTAGGATATTTGGAAGCGCTTTACAGAAACGTGGTTATTTAGCTTCCTTTTCCATACAGACATGAATAATTTAGGTAGCAAGAACAGGAAGACCGGAAGCAATGTGTATCCATTGCTTCACGAAGATAATGAAAATTAAAGACGCACATTTAATAGCATTAGCTGCACAGAAATTTCTTTAGAAGAAAGAGGAGGGAATGGAAAACTACTATGGTTGTTACATTAAGAATGATCTTGCTTTATCATGGATTGGACATACTCCAAATTTTGACGGCCCTTCTCAAAGTAGTTTATGCCGTATTCAATACACTTCTCCTGCCTTCTTTTCCCGTAGACGATGATAAACCGGAAGGCATTTTTTATAGGTGCTTCAAAACCCTCTCATCAACTTTCACCAATATCTCTGGCGATGAAAAATTCTTTCCACAAAGGTGTCTTGCCTCTTTGGGGAACAGGAAAAAGTCGCATTCTAGGTATTTACTATAGGGAGGATGAAAGTTTCACTTCACATTTACTTTCGTGAGGGATACAGTCTCAACATTTCCGATGTGATGCCATGCATTATGGCAATGCGCCATCCAGCCTGGTCCTTTGAAATGTGGTCTTTTGAGATTGATACGACCTTGGATAATTTTCAGTACGTTTTTATACGAGTAGTATGCTTCAGTTTAGTTAAAGTGTGTTATGGTACGACGAACACTATTTCCTGAATATAGAAACATTGTTTGACCATAACTTTCCCAGAAGGAGGCACTGCTTTTACTTTTGTATGGTTTAGGTGTTGCATATGCGGTGCTGGTCGGGTGTTTTCTCCCTCGTTGCCATAGGTGATCTGAGCATGTTTCAAACCAGTTCAATGAAAATTATACCACAGATGACATCGCAGTAGTGGCGGAAACGCAAGAGGACCTTCAAGCAACTCTTAAGAGCTATTGATCAAGTACTGGGGGAATATATTATGCACATCAACAAGAAGAAAACTAAAATCCTTGTGTGTGGAAGAGGCCTTTGAAACATGGCGCTGGAGGAGAATGATGAAGATTAAATGGACAGACAAAGTAACGTACGAGGAAATATATTGAAGAAAAGAAGAGGATTGGACCATATGGAGAACTCTATGGAAAAGAAGAAATAGAAGAATTGGACACACATTGAAGCACAATGGATTGATTAGGAATACAATTGAAGGGAAGATTCCACGAGGAACACCAAGAAACATTTACATGGGACCAGTCAATAAGGACGTAAAACAGAGAGGACTGAGGGAACTGACATTAAATAGAGTAGAGTGGAGGGCTGCAGAAACCAATTCTAGGATTGAAATACTGATGATGGTGATACAGTTCATATTTGAATAGCAATATATATATTATGTATAATTAAATTTTTGGTTCATAAATGATTGGAATAAAACATGTATTGAACATAATGATTAATATATGGCACATTCTGCGGCCCAAAGTTTACTGGCGACCTAAATGGAAGAATCCAAAGAAGTGCAGAACTGCATGGGAAACCAAGGCCGAAATATGAGAATTAATTAATGGTATCAGCATATGGTGGAAGTGGATGCAATAAGTGAATACATAAAAGTGCTACAAATCAATTTTTGGATTGATAACTCATGTTGATAATGACGCATTAGGTATTTCGTTTGGATGATTGCCAGTGGTGGTAAGCCCATGGATATTCGTACACATCCTTGCGGACTATCAAAGCATTGATACTTAAATAATGTACACAACTTGTGCCACAATCCCTGTATTTTTTATATTTTTATCTCCTCGTTTTTCTTTCCACTCCTCTCCATTTAATGGGATCCACGATGGCCTCGTCTCTCTCTCTTCCTCTTTCCCTCTTATTCTCCTTCCCATCACGGCCTTTAAAAGGCCAGTTTTCAGGTTCTCACCAATCACGTCTCCTTCTTTATTCACTTGCTCCCTCCATCTTAGCCCACTCACTCTTCTTTTTTCTTCCTTCCGTCAACGTTTATTCATGTTTGTAAAGTCTACGCTGACAACATCGTGAAATATTAGCAAAATGACTTCGCATGGACAATCATTTTAACAAAAATTCATTATGTTCCCCACCTACTTAGTTTGGGGCTTCAACAACCTCCTTGGGAAATCACCCTACCTGAAAGCTGTCAGAATAATCGCGCTGTTAACTACCAAACCGTAGGCGAATTTATCGATACCCAATGTTCCTATCTTGATAAGCATCGCGTTTTGTTTGACCCGTAGTCTGGTTTGATGTAAATCAATTGTACTCGTGAGATTCAGTGAAGTAAAAGATTTCAATGCTTCTCTGAGCGACGCAACAGAATTTTCACTTCCCGTGTGGGGGAGGTCTCTCTCTCTCTCGTTGAAGCGCGAGGGAGATGTGAGAGGCGTCAAGGAGACGATCACCGCGAGGGGAGCAATGGAGAGAAGTCCTACAATGGGGACGGGGGAGAATTGAAGCTCACGCACGCACGCTCGGGCGCGTATGAGGAGATTGTGTGTGGAATGCCTCGGCAACAACCGCGTGTAGACCACAGTAGCTTGGATGACGGCCACATCGCTGACACATCGACCCAAGTTGCGTGCCCTTTTCCCCCCCTCCAACCTAGTGCTCTCTCGGCATCTGGGAAGGGAAGCGAAGAGCAGTGTTCCTTTCAACCCGGAGTGCCGTAAGATACGATAACATGTATGAATTTTACGAACTCGCGAAACAAAGAACGTAATCATCATGAACGATAAGATAATTCGAATTGAGATTAACAATCCATGCATATAGAAACTCATTCGTGCCTACTACTCGTATTTCGAGTAGTAGGCACTTTCATCATTGGACTAAGTATAAGTGCTTTCATATCATCAATAGCAAGGACGAGTGGGTGGGACTAATGGGGTGGCACAGTAAGTGAAGCTGTAAAATATTATCGGTCAATTATATCTAAGTTTTATTGTTCATTTCTTAATGAAAACGCAAGATTCCTACCGTGTGAGTATTATCTAACACCCTTAAATCACAAGGAATGAAAAGATTGCATGCAGTGGCAGAAGTCCTAATTGTCCGTAATTTTTACCGTTATCAATTTTCTCTCAATCGTTGGTTGCTTGCATGCTAGCATGGTAATTCCATCGGTTGACAACTGCTATCTCACGGAATATGAATGCACAATAATTTTCCCACACGTATGATCCTTCGTTTACTGTTTATTCTATACGATTGATCAATCTAAAGAAAATATTCAATCGCTGAATAAGCTTAACCTTTTTATACTGCTTTCCATAGTAATTCTTTGCAGGAAATCTCGCCTAAATATTAATAAAATTGCATTATAACTGTAATAGAGAACGATCTATCGAACGTCCGGTTCTACGAGGAGAGGAGCGAGGGTGTCCCAGAGAATGAAGGCTGAGTGAATGAATGAACCTGATTCTCATTGGATTGATCGTCGTCCCCTCGAGAGTCACTTCTTAGACCACACCACGCATTGAGTGCGGTTCGCGTATTCCCACGGTGCGTCAGCATTGTCTTCGTTGCTCGCATCACGAGGGTGCTGTGGGGGTAAGGGGATCATTCAAGAGTGAAGAAGGGAAGGAGAAGAGGAGCAAACGGAGAAGCATGGGATGCCGCTACAAGGTATGGGACCGTCTCGAGGAGGGAGGTGGAGTGGGGAAGTGTTATTATGTGGAGTTCGAAGGACCGTCCGTCAATGTCGCCGGGGAGCGTCGTCACACGCAGTTCGAGCCGCGATGGTTTGCGGTCTCGCGGCGTCCAGTCGTTTTTCCGGGAGAAGTTTCGCTGCACTTTTCGCCGTTGAATATTTTAAAAGCTGAAAAAAAGAACGATGTGTCGTCCCCAGAGACGCGCGAAACGTTTTATGGGACCTGTCCGCGTTGGTGCCGTCGTCAATTTCATTCAATACGGACATTTATGGAAATATTTCGTAAGAGAGAATTCCTGGTTGAGAATTCTGTACACATCTAAAAATATACACGCATTGACCTACCCTGGACGTTTTCTAGGAATTCCTTATATTATTGAAACGATTTTTAAAGGAAATTTTCTAGGATGTCTCTAAAAATTCATGAAAAAGTCCCTTAGAGATTTCTTCGACATAGTTATAACTTTTAAATCGATAATGTCATGAGTAATACATGAGTAATTTTATGTATGATCAGTTACTCACTCCCAAAATACAATCTTTATCAAGTAATGGTCAAATTTTCATTAGGATTTCGGTATTGAGCTATGTTTATTGCAAAGTCCTTTGATAAAAAAATAGATTAATCATTTTATTTGCTAGAGCACAAGCCCAAGAGAGAAATTCAAATGTTTTTTGCAATTTAGGCAATGGCCAATATATGTTAGCAGTAAATAAAATCAAAAAGTAATGTCGTAATTCGAAAATGAGATTCATGGGCTTGCAGCACAAATGTGTTTTTTTGTTATATTTATAAAATTTCCATGAAAAAGGGAGATTATAAAAATTAAAGAGATAAAATCAAAATTTTAACAGATACGACAGCATGGCAAACTTGTTTACATAAAATAGATAATACAATTTTTCAAAAAATTCCGATTCCGAATAATTTCATTTGAGGCTTATTTGTACAAATATTTTTAGATCAATCGAATGAGCAGCGAATTTGTACGTGCATCGCTGGGAAAAATTGCGATTAAAACTTTATCACCATCATCAACGTTGAGGTATCACGGACAGTTGAATGCTATCATAAATGAGGAATTGAAATTTTTAAGTACGTTTTCAAACAGATTTATATCCAAAAACTCTACCTCATTGCACTTGTGTTCAGTCAAATAAAAGGACTCGAGGCAATGCTGTTCAGCGTTGAGATTGAAAATTAGATATATGTAATTATTTTTTCACAATTTTAGGATTTTTTCAACTTTAATTTCTGCTAAACAAATATTATATAGCATATATATACAAAAAATAAATATATGTGTGTGTATTTGTGTATATAAAAACCATAAACACAGTAATCAACCCTAATAAGGTCGGTTTAGTAGGTGATGATAGAGCTCACCCATATACCAAGCCCGACGGCGTGTGAATATTCACACATCAGGGTAGGGGGGCCAGTTCCTTTCCCTGTGCCGGTTATGGTTTCCCAGGAAGATCTGGTACCCGAAAAATCAACTAGCTTGGGAAGAGCTGCAGGTGCCCAAAGTGCCTTTCGATCGAACCCGGGACCCTCCGGTCAGTAGTCCAACGCTCTACCCACTAGACCACCGCGACACATTTGTGTATAGTATGTATATATATATATATGTATATATAGTATACGTTGAGCAGCACCGGTGACAATGGGCAACCCTGCCTTACCCCTCTTCCTAACACTGCCCATCCGGACTCTCCATTCCCCACTCGCACCTGAGCAGTCTGAGACATGTACAGGTTGCGGATCAGTCTCCTTTCCCTCCAATCAATTCCTATTTTCTGCAATACACGCATTAATTTTTCCCAATTCACTCTATCAAACGCTTTTTCGAAATCTACAAAACAGGCAAAAACGTCCTGGTTATATATCTCTGATGACGACGGCCGTGCCGTCGAAACGTAAATATCTACCGTAAGTGTCCTTCTTTTATGTCTGTATGTTTAATATTTATTAACCTAGTGTTTGTGTGTGTTTATATATATATATATATATATATATATATATATATATATATATATATATATGCGAGGATATGGAAATGCAATGCGAGGATATGGAAAATTTACAGAAGAAGGGTGAAATTGGTGCTCTATACAGCAAAGTTAAGTTATTATCGGGAAGTAAGAAGGCAAGATCTATGCTAACAGTGAAAGATAAGTGGGGTAAGATAATGGTTGAACCAGGAAAAATCCAAGAGAGATGGAAGGAATATATAGAAACACTGTATGGTAAAGAACTTAGGCCGACAAGGTTAGACATAGAAAAGGAACATGACGTAGAAGAAGATAGCTTAGGTCCAGGCATACTCGACGATGAAATAGAAAGGGCACTAAAGGAGATGAAAGCAAATAAGGCCGTTGGGGTGGACAACATTCCTGTAGAAATGTTGAAATGGTTAGGAAAAGGTGGAAAGAAGGCCATATATTGACTGATTCGTAGTATCTATGAGGAAGGAATCTGGCCGGAAGATTTTGTGAAATCGGTGTTAGTTCCTATTCCAAAAAAGGCAAAGGCTTCGTCATGTGAGGATTACAGAACAATAAGTTTGATATCCCACGCAGCTAAAGTTATTCTCAGGATCATCAACAAAAGGATAGAGAGTAGGGCAAACTTCCGGGGGATGGGACTTGGGGGATGATCAGTTTGGGTTTAGGAAAGGAAGGGGTACGCGTGATGCCATTGCAGTAATGAGATCACTAATCGAGAGGAATATAGAATACAATCAGGACGTTTTTGCCTGTTTTGTAGATTTCGAAAAAGCGTTTGATAGAGTGAATTGGGAAAAATTAATGCGTGTATTGCAGAAAATAGGAATGGATTGGAGGGACAGGAGACTGATCCGCAACCTGTACATGTCTAAGACTGCTCAGGTGCGAGTGGGGAACGGAGAGTCCGGATGGGCAGTGTTAGGAAGAGGTGTAAGGCAGGGTTGCCCATTGTCACCGGTACTGTTCAACGTATATGTAGAGGAAATGATTAAAGAGGCATGGGAAGAACTGGAGGTAGGAATGAAAGTCGGAGGGGAATTCGTGAAATCGGTTAGGTTTGCTGATGACCAAGCATTAGTTGCTCAGTCAGCCAAGGGGTTCAAGCATTGCTGAATGAATTGGAGGTTCAGTGCGATAAATATGGGATGAGAATCAATATTAATAAAACAAAGGTTATGCGATTTTCCAGAAAGAAAAAGGCTAAGCTAAATATTAAAATAGGCGGGGAAAAAGTAGAGCAGGTAGAACAGTTTACATATCTCGGAAGTGTTTTGGACCAATACGGTCAAAGTAGTAGGGACGTAAGGAGAAGAATTGCGCTAGGCAAGGAGGCTTTCTCAAGGAGGAGGGAGTTGATGACGGGGACGTTGAGTAGATATGTTAAGACAAGACTCGTAAAAACTCTGATATGGAGCGTATGGTGCGGAAACGTGGTCACTGAAGCAGGAGGATAGACGTAGATTGGAGGCTTTTGAAATGTGGGTGTGGAGAAGGATGGAGAAGGTGAAATGGACCGAAAGGAAAACAAAAGAGGAAGTACTGGAGATGGTGGGTGAGGAGAGAGGTTTGTTGAGAGAAATCCTATGGAGGCAAGAAAAATGGATGAAAGGCGTATTGAGCGGTAGTGGAATGTTGAAGAAGGTAATAGAGGGGAGAATGTACGGGAAGCGAGGAAAGGGTAGGAACAGGATAGGGATGTTGGATGGGATGAAGGGAGGAAAGAAGTACACAGAGATGAAGAGGGACCTGATGTAGTTTAGGTTGCTGGATTGGGTTTTGTTTGGAGTTACAAAATATTTATTTGATAGTTGTGTCCATCCAAAAACCTACCTTAACCGGTAGATTACCTAATAATAATATATATATATATATATATATATATATATGGGTCGCGGTGGTGTAGAGGGTAGAGCGTTGGACTACTGACCGAAGGGTCCCGGGTTCGATTTCCGGGCAAGGCACTTTGGGCACCCGCAGCTCCACCCAAGCTAGTTGATTTTTCGGGTACCAGATCTTTCTGGGAAACCATAACCGGCACAGGGAAAGGAACTGGCCCCCCTACCCTGATGTGTGAATATTCACACGCCGTCGGGCTTGGTACATGGGTGAGCTCTAACATCACCTACTAAACCGACCTTCGGGTTGATTACTGTGTTTATGGTTTATATATATATATATATATATATATATATATATATATATATATATATATATATATATATTTTTTTTTTCCCACACACATAGACATTCAAACACGAAATCCCGCCATGCGGCTAACAAATATTCATTCACATGGAAATACAAAAAGGGATAGGAACACACATAAAGGACGAACACAGGAGAGGTGGGGGAAAGCGGAATCAAGCAGATCACAAGTTTAAAAATATTTCCATTACCGGGATTTGAACACCGGATCTTTCAACTTGCCGGGCCGGGAATATGGTGGAGAAGCAAAGTGTCTTCTTTCATCATAGGCACATTAATTTAAAAAGATTTACTGCTCGCCTAGACGATGGCCCATTCAAACTTTCGATGAGACTCCATCATTCTTATGCGCTGAAGGTCATCAGCGTACATTTCGGACTTCGGCTGTAAGAATCGGATAAGGAAATTGGTTTAAGAACTATATTTTGGAACAAACTAATTGAAATTAATCATACTGCAGCTGTTTGACGTTATTTCGAAGCTTTAGTTTTGAAAGGGAATCCTTCGATTTATCAACTTAGTAGTAGCATCCATTTATTCAACACCCTTCTTTCCCTTTGAGACATTTATCACTTGGTGACATAATATTATTGACGACCGTTGATCTCAGAAAACTTGAGCCTGTATCCCTTCACACATTCTGCTCTCTTGCTTGACATATAGGAGCAAATGCTTTTTCACGGCGATGCCAGTCGTGCTCTTCAAACACATTTTTTGCCCTTGTTTGACGTGCTACTCAAACACACTGCTTGTTCTTGTCTCACTTGTCAAACGCCAAGGAAATACTCTCTTGGTGACTCACTCTTTCCACGGTAGGATATGGGAAATGCGAATTTGCCAGAACCGCAGGAAAAAATGTGTGGGCGAGTTATTTTTTTGCTTATGTTTAAAGTTCTCCACGCGAACCCTAAAAAAATTCGAATAAACTTGAAATTTAACTCAAGAAGAATAAAAATGACCTATAAGAGGTCATATTTTAGATAAATTAATTTTAAGTGATCAATAGGATGGAGACAAATCGCAGAAAAATAAGAGGCCTAAGAATCGTTGAGAGTGGAAAGGCTGAACTGAACATTAAATGAGAGCGTACATTAGAGCAGTTTGAACTACCTCGGAATTTGATTGTTTCTATGATTGAAAATGAGTATGCTGGCTAGGCTTATAGGAATAGTGCTGCGTCTTGGAGAAAAGTGGATGAACGCGGAATTAGAGGTCATTGCACGCAAACGTTTTAGAAGAAAACGAAAAGCTGTACCGAAAGGAATGAAAGCGGTGAAATGATAAATGATACAGGTTTAGAAAAGAGCCTGTTTCACGTGGGGTGGAATTCGAGGAAGGCAGAAAAAGTGAGTTCGGGAGAAATTGAGGATTATGGGAATACGAAGGATGGCGAAACAAAGAGGATCGAGTTTTCTGGTAAGCGGGAAAAAGGAAGTGAAAGAACATACGTAATATGAACATTGGTTTAAGACGTACTCAAGGGTTGAAGACAACAGAGTTGGTCGTAAGGTGAGCATATTTTTTAAAAGTTATAAAAATTAAGTTGATAAAAAGTTGGGACGTAATCACTTACTTATTTTTGCACGGAAGAATACCTATGAGTGATAATAAAAATAGTGGAAATCAGGTTAATATGCCAAGTCATACAGTCAGACGGTGTATGGCATTATAATAAGATCTGAGTACTATATCAATTAGCCTGGTAATTGCATCACGTTCTCGTACCGAGAAGGCAGAATAGGCAGAGTTGAAGTTCAAAGGGCTAATTAGACCGATCTATCACAATTTGGCAAATACAGACTAATTGATTGCGCTATGTGAAAATTCCTTTATCTGGCGATACAGGGCATGGTCATCACAGGTGGTAATGAGCAGGAGTCTCAGAAACGAAAGCGAGGTTAAGTGACGTATTTACGTTTTAATGACGGCCAAGTTCGTCCACTACACATTGCAAAACCTAGCTAACGTATAGGTTCAACGTAGAGGATTAAATGCAAATTCGGGCATAGCCTCTTTAAAAACTTGGTGATTCAATCTCCGGAAAATATGATGAAAATTATGGTTTTTCTTGATCATTAACGCAATTGGAACTAAGTTCAGTAGAAATATATTGTAGAAAAAATGGATTGTTTCATTTTCGTGAGCATGAATCTCAAAGGCGTTAGAAACGGTTTACATATTCATTGTCAAGCTAATTTAAAAGAAATTGTCATTTCCAATATACATAAATATATATATATATATATATATATATATATATATATTATATATATATAATATATATAATATATATAATATACATAATATATATAATATATATACATACATGTACATTATGTACATAATGTACATAATATATATAATATATATAATATATATGTATATATATTATATGTATATATAATATATATACATATATAATATATATTTTTATAACGATTACCAGTGGAAGTATAAAAATATTGAAAAGATATATGTATGATTAATTTTTATATTAAGGCAAATTCAAAGGACTTCTCTCTCTACCGCGTCTTTTCTGATTCAATCCAAGGCTTTAACTCACCCCCATGTCATTTTTCCTTCTGTATGAAATATGGAGCTCTCGTTCTAAATTCAACGAGACTGTTATGATCTGCTGGGTTACCAAGAATAACCCTTGAAAAAGAAGTGGTCCTTCTTTGGTCCAAATTGAAATTCCTAAAGATTGACCGCGTTACCGGGGTGTGCTGCTCAAATAAAGGCTTACTGAGGGTTTTCAACTACGTACAGAAAACAACACGAAATTCGTTTCGCAACTCGTTCATCTTCATGTTTAAAATGTCAAAATAGATGGCACAAGGGATTGGTTCACCTTTTATATCTCTTAATCGTGCTGGAACAATAATTAGGTGACTTTTTAAGCTTATAGGATTGAAAAATCGTCACGGTTTTCTTCAAGCTTAATCTTCCGCCTAATAATCGAACCGCAGAGTGAACATTTAAAGTTGTGTAAGAACGTAAACACTTGCGACGGGTCATCGTTGTCGGCTTTCTGATACTGGTTTAAGTTTTGTGGCTTTCTAAGTGTGGCTAATATAATTTTCACTTGTGGTGGAAAATATTAAACCCGCTAAGATTCCCGTTGCAACGCTGGAGAAGCATTGAACCTCAGAAGGCTCCTCACGTACCAAACCTTGCAGGTCGCCTCAGAACCTAACGGTCGAGATTCACACACAAGTGCCCTTGCAGAGACGGAAACATAGACGGGGGAAGAGGTTCAACGTATTGATTTACTATTCCTCTCTGATTTAGAAACTTTGATAAATGCGAAAATCATAAAATTTTGAAAATTCCTGTAAAATTCGTTCGTAATTTAATGGCAGGAAAATTGAAAAAAATTGAAGAATGTTAAAAAAAATTATTTCCCGGTCTAAATACATTTTATGTGCTTGACCTACACCCAACCATATGTCTTTTCATTCTAATTTCGGTAATTTATGAGATTAATACTTAAATACATTTATTTTTTCGAATAATATTTCCGCACGTAATTCAATGAAATGCGTCAGGAAAGTAAAACTATTACAGTAAATTTTATGGTAAAATGAATATACTACACTATGCTGGATGAAAATTGTTACTATTAGCTACTCGGCTAGACCAGTAATCGGGAACTTTGCCTATACTTGACAAGAAATACGTGAATATGAAAAGCTATAAAGAAATAGAAGCTAGAAAAAAAATGCGGGAAGTAATAGCTGTGGAAAATGTCTTCCCTCCGCTAACTGTTTATGATGGTGGTCCCTTTGAAATAGGTTTTCCACTATAAATAGAAAGACCTAGTATAGGATCACCTCGAAATCGCAAATTTTAGGAAATGAATTCCGTCTCACAACTGCCCTGAACCGCAGTCCTTGTCTGCGTAATCAGCAGAAATTTTACAAACTTTACGGTCTAAATTCATCCCATTTCCATCACACGGAAACCATAATTGTGAATCAGGGGCACGGATGCCGTAAATTTTTCCTAAAACTGTGCTCAAAGTATATTTCTTGTGAGTATTTCGCTATGCATGATATGAGATGGGAGACGATTTTTTGGAATATTCATTGGAGAGTAAAGTCTGCTGATAGAGCTTCTAATGTTTTATGTTCATGTATATCTAAATAAATAATCCGCGACCAACTAAAAAGGTGTGTGACAGGAGGTGCAAGCACCAAATGGGATGAATAAGGTGTTATGGGCGAGGAAGGTCGGTCAAAGGTTAAATGAAAGGGAACACACATTCATTGAATACCGAAGAAAGACGTGCAATTAGATATGCATGTAAGGGGAAAACCTTTTTCTAAACATGCGTTAATTTTCTCCACTGAAAAGTTCTTTTGTATGTGAAAAAGGAGGAACTAAGTATTAACGATACACCTCCACCCTACTAAGACAGGTCATGCAGAGCAAGGAAGTAAGAAGGAGAATGTTAGTGCATAACGGTTGCCATTTAAAATGAAACAACACACTTGAGGTTCGAACGCTATCATTTTACTACGCTGGGGAATATGAAGTAGAGATTTTATAGGAAGAGTTAGGGACTTGGACTCGACTCTGCCTGTCCCGAGAGGAAACGGTTGGAAGGGTGTGCAAGTACAAATGTGTTATGTCACAAAAATAAGTTGCCTAAAAGAGAAAAAAAGACCTAAGCCAAGAATTTCGTACGAAAACATCCCAGGATGCTCTGGCAAATTTGTGCAGTAAATGTTTTCTTTAGATATTCACTCTAAGTAGTTTCACTTCAAAGTAGTTTGAAGCTACAAGAGGATAAATACAAATTGCACTATTTAACACTCCAACGTCCCTATTCTATATGATAACACTATTGACATCACTTACTATCTACGCGAATTCTTGATAACTTTTACTCTAATTTTCTTGCTTAATTATCTGTTTACTTACTACTATTCTTCTTATCTCTCCAACTTTTAACTTTTATATATGTATATATTTTTATATAGCTTTTGGACGGCAAAATAGAACACAGAATAAAGCACATAACACGTAAAAGAACACTCACATTGAAGATTACTTGAGCTTTCGGCCTACTCCGAGGCCTCTTCAGGTCAGAATCTGACTCTGTGCTTTATTCTGTGTTCTATTGTGCCGTCCAAAAGTTATATTGCTCTCGTGAGTGCTTCCGCATCATCTATATATATATATTGTATTTTAAAGCATTTTTAGCTTTCGAATCCCCCCGCGTCTTTACTCTTTAATAAACACATTACTAAATTAAATGCATTTACTGTTTGACTTTGAAGTTTTCAAAATACAAATAATAATTCTTCTGCTGAATTTAATCTCAGGTTCATAATATGTTCTATCAATTCACTGCTGATGGGATATTGACAATTACAGAATCATACTTACCGTACTGAACTTTAAACTTCACCTCCATTAACTGTTTATTTCGTTTATAAATCATGAAATATACGTAGGTTGTTAAAGTAACGGTAAAAAAATATGGCTGGATACTGCGTGAAAATGGTATAAGTCTCCCTTCACATATTAAAGTACGTTTTCCGTAAGAATAACCTGTTCACTACTCACCTGCAGTGGCAAAAACTAAAGAATCGGAAGCATGTCGTATTCAATACGTTAATGTGCATACTAGAAAGTAGACGCCGCCCATACTTCGGTTTAAAAAAAATGTATCGTGCAGCTTGAGATGTTTTCTTCCACTGATAAAAAAGAAGTACATTCTGCATTCGAACAAGTCCTTCTAGTATCATAATTGCCTACATGTATATTTCAAGCCGCAGCTGGGAACTCGCTAGGGCGTAGAGCACCGTTAAACGCGAGGGAATGAGCATGCGAATTTTATTGAACCCACTCCAATCATATCGAATGAGTGTCCTCGAATCCTTCCAGCGTTCGTCGACTCCGAACGCCTTTAGCATGGCACTGAATATACAGAGACAGTTGCTTCGGAACGAGTGCGTCCGAGAGAAGTAAACAGACTCAAATAATTTAGAAGATTACGAAGGGGAGCAATGTATTGAAATCTGATTTCGGAAATCGGTCCAATTAAGTCAAGTGATACCGTGAAGTCCTCTAAACCCAGTTCGGCACATGCAAGAAACCACGTCGACCATGGAAGTGTATCTGGGAGAAAACGTCCGAGGGAAATTTTTTCTTCAAATATGTCCAAGTATAACCTATGTTTTACCGATTCCACGTACGTAATATTGGTTCCCCGTATAGTGCTAGTATTTTCTGGTGAAGTATTTGTCCTCCAAAAATTTATCTAAACACATTTATTCAAATTTAATCCTAGCTCCCATGTCTCGCACCACTTTTGAATTGTATTTAGGTCGTTAGCTAATGACAATCCAATGATCTTCATGGTTGGGTATTTCCCTATACGAGGGAATATCACGGTATCGTCAACAAATAGACGAAGTTTACTGGAGACCTGTTATTCGATGCCATTAATGACCCCCCACCACACGACCTTGCGGTGGCTTGCGGGGTTTTAAGTAGATGTAACCTATAAAAGGAACAATAGCGGACCGATAACTATTTCTTGCGGGACACCCGATGTTACGCTTACTGTGTCTGATGATACCCCGTCTATTACGACCCTATGCTCGCGGCCTGTTAAAAAGTTATTAATCTAATCTATTTCACATTTTTCAATCCCGTAGCTTCCCAAATTTTGGAGCAATTTTTTTTAGGAACTTAATCAAATATAATTTAAAATGTAGAAATATAGCAACGACCTGAACGTCATTTTCTCCCGAGACCAAAATATCATGAACCTAAAGTGTCAGTTGGTTCTCGCAAGATCTACCCTTTAGGAAACCGTGTTCGTTTTGTTTAAGTACATTCTGAGAATCGAGATATTTCATGATTGAGCCTACAATTATTTACTCTAAAATTTGGCATGAGATGGATGGGAGAGATTGGTCAGTAATTGCTCGGTTCTTTCTGGGAGTGTCATTGACTATTTTCTAGGCTTTGGGTAATACGCGATCATTTAGGGATTTATCAAATATTATTTTGAGGAAAGGGGCACTTTCTGAGGCCATCGTTTTGTAAACACGAGCAGGGATTTGGTCAGGGCCTGGCAATTTGTTTGGATTGATGTTTTTAAGTTGTCGTTCGATTCCAAGAGAAGATAATTGGAAATAAGATGTATGGAGGTTGGCATTAATAAACTATGTTTAATAGCGAGCTTTCACGGATATATGGCGTGTGAAATGGGACGTTATTACTTCATTGGCTTAAGATTGTTGAATTTCCAAATTCTCCGCGACCACCATTTTGCAGACTGTCTTCGTTTGCCGTCGACACTTACGGCCAAAAGGAGGAAAGCGACCACTGAGCTTGTATGGCACGTCTGTGTTGGATGGATAATTTGGGGGTCGGTAGGAATTGAAAAAGGGAGTATGAGAAAGGCGGCATCGTTGGTATTACCACGCCGTGGAAGAAAACCGCCTAAGAGAACAACGTTTAATGTCCCTTCCCATGTGCTAAGACAGGCATAAGAAGGACGGGCACGCTAAGTTTTTGGTTCAACACTTTACACAAAACCGAATATATATATAACCGCAAATTGAACATCTTTTAGTTGGTGCTTCTTTTTTTTAAGTATTGTTAATTTTTTATTTTATTAATTTTACATTTCTTTGTTATTTGTCAAATGTAATTAGTGTTGTAATGAGTGTTGCTGTTTTGTATATATTTATATGTATAACATATGTATGTGTACATGTGTTACATACATTTTTATGCCCAAATATTGTACTAAATGTAACCATAGTTATAATTACTTCCATTATTTCAAATATCTGGCAAAACTAACGATTAAGCAAAACTTCACTTTGAACTTGCATTTGTAGTTTGAAATTACCCCATACTACTAACCCTGGCGTTGTCCTGTGAGTTAAAGTGTAGAAGAAGAATAAAGGGAAAATGCATTTAGAATAAATAAATCATTTCAGTGCTCAGACAAGTGGAAGAGAAAAAGAAACAGAGATCACTCGAGTGCCATATGAATCGCATTGCTCGTAAAAGTCGACTGAAACACTCTTCATAGGCGTCGGTGAAGGCAAGGGGAGGGGGTCCTTGGACGAGCACGGCTCAGCGGAGGCGTCAGTCGGACGACTTTGCGCTGGTCAGGAGGAGAAAAATAAAGCGTAAATATGATCGTCGGTTTTTTTTGCGCGACCCACTCCAATCCGATCGATGCATCCGGGGATGGCGATGATATTTTTCCTCCTTTTCCACCCTCACTGCGTCCATCCATTCTTTTCCATTATCCGTGTCGAGCGGAAATGCATTTCATCCCGCCAGAGGCCTCCCCCGCTACGTACAACCTTTCAATTGTCACGGGCCATGTAACTTGGCTCGTCGGTCGACGGGCCTGCGGGGTGAAGTGTTGGGAGGAAGAGGAGGAGAAGAGGGATAAAAAAAATGAGAATGTGCGGGGCAGTGAGTGGATTACATTTCTCACCATTTCACTCGAGTTTCTTTTTTCATTCTTCGTCCTTTGTCTCGGAATCTGAGGGAGTTAAAAGAAAGAGAAGGCAGTCCGAATTTATCAATTTAATCTTCAGTTATCATACAGACGTATACTTAGTTTTATATTAATGAAAAAACACGCATGAGAAAGAGAAGGATTGGTACATCGTAGGTTCATTTTTATAAGTAAGAGATTTACAATGCATATGGTTTTCTACATACAATGCATATGGTTAATGGAATTCTGGCGACGAAAAATCAGTAACTACGTTTAATGCCTGCACAGAGAAATATAGCAAGATGTGGTTTAGTTTTTGTTTGTTGAATTTACCTCAAATAAATATGAAATCACTGTCCTAAGAAACGTGCCGAGGGAGACTTCAACAAACTGCTGCAACATTCAGTTAACTCAAAAATTCGTCGAGGTTCCAGGTCTTAGGATTTGGCAAGGAGTTGAGTGTGACGAAAGCAGGCTCTTATTCGCATAGAATTTATAATTATTGTTTTATTCATTTTCGAAAAATTGACTAAAAACTCGATAAAAAGAATGGTTTGAGGCGTCACTTTGTGGAAGCGATTCATAACGAAAAAAGAAAATACTTAGTTCTTCCACACAAATTTGTGATGAAGAACTAAGTATTTTCTTTTTCCGACTAAAAACTCGTTATTTATTGAGGACAACCGTGTCCAATATCGTAGTTGAGCAGAATACTCGAATATATTCTTTTCAGAAAACAGGTTAGAAAATTTTAAAGAATGATTTTTTTTGTTTAAACGAGCATCGAAGTGATGGATAATTACGTTTTTTTTCTATTTGATAAGGATTGTTAGTTCTGGCGTTATACAGTAATACTCCTGTTGAACTAGAATGAGAGTTGAGTATCAAAAGGTAGAAGATATGTTACATTGTAATAAAATCCATTAAAAAGATTCAATCCACGGTGACTTATTGTTAGTACTCTTAGTATTTATTAGAGGAGAGGCGACTGACAGCGTAAGTAATTTGGTTGGGGTGGGATTTCCAAGGAATGAAGAAATGATATGAAAAGAAGAAATGGCGTCAGCATTAGTCTGCTCTTAACGATAGCGACAAAGGGTCCGTAATGTGGTGATAAGCCAGTGCAATGGAACACACCATCACGATGATATTCTAGTCATTATTAAAACCTGTGATTATTGGGTAGCCCGAGAAGTCCGTTATTATTTGGACCATTTACTTCTCTCAATAACCCGTGTTCGTCGTTAAGCTATTGGGTAGTTGAAATTGAAAACTTCGTTTCCATCAGTGCAATGAAATTATGTGTAACTATTATCTCGAATATCCCCCAAATGACATCATGATAGTCATTAAAATAGGTGTATATTTTTATCTGATTTTGTATTGTATTTATGTTGCATTGACAAGACACGTTAATTATAAAATTGGGCGAGAGAAATTCAATTTTTCATCGTTGTAAAGACATTTATGGCTTCACCATACTACGATTTATTTTGTCATGAAACTAAAGTGATATAATTAATCATGTAGCTTGTGAATCTTTTAAGGAAAATATGGGGTCCAAACCCAAGAAAAGTGGACTGAGAAAAAGCTGTCAAATATTTGGCTTTCAGGAATTGAACCAGAACACTCGTAAGTAGAATTTTCAAATATGTATCTGCGAACTCTTTAACTTACGTCTGGATTTTTCTTGGGGGCAGATTTGTTTGCCATCATTTGTGCTATTTTATTTAAAAACATTCTGCAGAGAAAATTCTCATCAATTTGATGAATACGTTTTATAGAGCCCATAAAAGTAGTTTTAGAACCTTATAGTCCAATGTTTTTAAGCGATTTTGGATAATTGAATTTTTGTAGTAATTATAATTAGGTATGAATTGATAATTAGTTCTGTTTCATTTAATAAACACTTACGGTAATGTACATGTAGATACATGGAGTTTCTAATGTTATAGTAATAAAATGTGTCTTTCATTCATCCATGCTCAATTCCGAATTCTCTAACCCTATAAAAATCATCTCTCGTTAATTCTTTCTCGTCATTTTTGTAGTCCTCCCTTCAAATTTTCCTTCAATTTCATTACTAAGGAATTCTTCAATTTCTTTGGTTTCTCCTATCCCATATTGTTTTCAAATACTCGTCTGCTCTTCAACTTTCTGCGTATTTATCTTAATTATTAATATCTTACTTTTTCCATTCCGTGATTGTTAACGCCCATTGTTCCTATTTTACTTACTACTGCTATTGAAGGGTGCAAAGAAGAACTCCTTTGATAAATTTTAAGTTCTTAGGAGGTGACATTTTAAATGTTCCTTGTAGCAAACCTAATAATGATGTCGCTGTCAAAATCAATATAGTTTTAAAACTTCAGTACCAGTTGTGTTTAGGGTGATTTTTTATCTAATATCATCTGTTCAGTCATTTAGGTGTTAATTAAGGGAACCATTATGGAGTTTAATTAACGGCAGAATTTTTTATTTATTGTTTCACTTACTAATGTAAAAAATAAAACAATGGACTCGCACCTCCGCCGATTGATTCAGTATTACGTCGCCGGCAGTCGCGGGAGAGCCTCTAAGCGCAAACCCTTAGCACTGACAGCCCACGGGTTAGGAGTTGCGAGGTGGATTTAAAAAACGCATGGAAAGAATCCGAATAACCTCCCTCCTCTCTCCGCCGCAGACTCTGCGGCGGAGAGAGGAGGGAGGAGTGAGAGGATTCTCTCCTCACTTCCATTACGACCGGCGGAGGGAAACCCATCTTGTCGGGATGCGGGGTTGCGTGAAGGAATCCGCGCTGTCGAATGGCGATCCATTTCCTTTCGGGCGAGAGGGGGAGGGGGCGGTGTTCCTGGGAGGTGATGGTGGGAGAGATCGCGTTATGCGCATCACCTCCTTTATTCCACGCGAGGGGGTGTGTGGGGGGGGGGATTGGGGGAGGTTGCGAAACCCGTCCGGGCATCTAGGAGGAGGGAGAAAATGAGTGTTCGCATGGGCTTAGGCGTTCGACTCTTCCCTCCCTCACCGATTCCTACGCCCCCGGAGCATTGCAATCGTGCCCTATAAGTCTCCATTTGCTCTAGGCAATTCTAGTCTAGGCTTTTATCACAAAATGAGGTCTAAAGGGGAGTCTCATTGGTGTGGTAGCTGGTGCACCAGATGCCCATTGACGAATATTTGAACGCGGACGGTGTCGTTATTATTTCAGTGTTAAGCATTCCGGTCCACTCACATTGGGGTCGTGTGGTGAGCATTTTGGCTTCAAAATATTCAGGCGTCGGATGGTGGATTGAATGCTTGCCCCATCTATTCCATTTCTTCCTGGTATCGACTCGCTTATTGCAGTACCTGTCGACTCTGTTCACTCTCCCTCTTTTCATTGAAAATCAGTCTCCTGGCGGATTCAGATTTTGCAAAAGTGTTCCAAATCATATTTGGTTGATTTGTATTGACTAATGAGAGGATAGAAGAGGACCTCTTCCCGATAAATTGTGCCAATATGGATTTAATCATAGATTGATCTAGCTATAAAATCAAGAGATAATTAAAGCTCATTTATCATCGTCCGCTACACTTAACCGAAGAAAACTAAAATTACAGGCCTAAGGACTTTCCGAGGTATACCTCCTGGCAGCCATTTATATTTTTTATCTAAAATACGCCTCGTGTCGCGGTACCAATGAAATTGTTTGTCTCCGAAATGAAAATTTATGAGAAAATGAAATGATCGGCAGATAAAGGTCCTCTTCGGTATACCGTTGTGAGTCCTTGATGTAACAGGTTCTTATTCAAAGGCAAGGAACAGAAGAGTGACCGATTAGTTTTCAGATACTGAAGATTTTCCACTTGTTGAGAGAAAAGTTGTTTCTTGCATATTTTCTACATGCATGAACCTATGCAGGGGAAACGCTAAATGAAATGCACCAAATAGAAAACCATGCATAGCTAACAATTGTAGCATATGCAGCGTAAACCTACGGATATTTTTCCTCATTTTAGCTTGGAGTTGGGAGTATCGTATTGTTTGAGTAGCCATAGGATCCGTCAAATACCTAATTTGGTTGAGTACCACTAAAATATCGCAAACGGGGTAGTTGTAAGAGCGTGCCCAAACATATTCTTTTCAGAAGCCTGATCATCATGGTTCTTATTTTTCCATCTGTATACACGTAATATTAGCCATTAATTATTTTATATGTATTATATGATCATGTAATGTGAGTCTGTGATAGACAGTTGTCTCGTATTGAAGCAAATGGATTGCCTATGAATGACAAATCCGAGGAGTTTTGCGTGGAGTAAGTAGTAGGCATATTTATTATGGCATAAATAATCTTTGAAAACCTCAGTGTAGGGCGCAAAAATAAATAAAACTAACATTTAGCATACGTGTGATTAATAGTAAAGAAAAACTTCATTTTTGTTGCTTCATGCTTGGTGTTGAACCATCCCCAGCCACTCATACCCTAGCGGTGACTCTCTGGGTAGCATGTAGATGTAGATAGATTTCGACCCGTGTGTCACATTATGGATTCGATCGCACCATTATTATTATTGTAAGAGGATCCATCGAGATCAGTACCGTTTAATTCAATCGTTGAGTGCTGGACGCCACCTTCACCCGATTTGCTCGCTGATGCGAGTGATATCCCGGTGGAAATATGGCGAGCACTCCGAGGTTGTAATTGCATCGCCTGTCGACGCGCACGGGAGCCGATGTTCGCGTCCCGTGGGTGGAATGATCTTTGATTTCTTCGGCCAACCGCGAGCGAGAATTTAGAACACTTCCGGGTGCAATAAACTGCGTTAGTGTGAGTAGTGCTTAATGCTCCCCATAGCTCACGATCCTCAGGCGTAATGTGACATTGATAACGTTGATTCCTTATTTCCTTCAGCTGCAGGGATGCAAATTGGATGTCTCAAAATCAGAGATAAGAGGAGTTTGAAGGTTTTTTCTGCACTCTTTTTACTGGAAAGAATTTAAATTTTAGATAAAAAGAAAAGTTTCATTCGGAGCGGATTCTTAGTCGTGTCTCGGATGAGAGGAAATACTTCGAGTTGAAGAATTAAGTATTTTTTACGTTTACCATAGTTCTCAGCATCCTTATTTTCCTTCTGACAATTTATTTGAACATTCAATTTATTCCTTTTGTTAAACTAATATTTAAGTTAGTTTTATTCCCAATATTCTATGCCGCCACATGCACATAAGATGAGAGTGATAAAGAAGAAAGTCCGGGAATAAATTAGCGCTAATTCCGAAATAAAATGACCGCATGCATCAGAAGCGAAATACTTTTCTTCTGGTAGAGGTTATGTAATTTATTTCCACAAAAAAATGATTTCATGTTTTCTGATTGAAATTGTTCTTCTTTCTCACTGTCGTCGATTGATTAGGTTTTATTGATTGATACTAATCAGTGGAGAAGAAAGGCGTTTTTAAAAAATGAATGACTAGAGACAATTTGTGGAGACGGGAGTTATTAAAGTACTCCCCGCACGATCATTACGATGGACAGTGTTAAGTGAGCTTCGTTGAAGGTAAAATAATTTATGCCTATACAATGGCCTCAAGCATTATGCAAATTCTAAATAAGTTCGCATTGGCTGTAAAGGAAAGAGCGGTTTAAAAGTTACTAATTTGTATTTACGCGTATCTAGTTCATTGAAATAAAGCATGTCAAATATACTAAAAATTTTTGAAGTTAGTAACCAATATTAATATATAATAATATAATACCAATAATATAATTCATGAATAACTATCTTTCGTTGAAAATTGCAGAAATTTGTTTCGTAAAAAATTTTATTTTGCTCTGTTCAGCTACTGTGAAATTGAGATAGGAAATTAACCCTGGACGTTAACGCTAATGTGGAAACATATCTCACCATTGCACAATTTTTCGTCGCTTACTTTATTATCTAGCGTGATAACCGTGTAATGAACGTATTGTGTGCATTAAATGCTAATAAATAAGCATGCAGCATGAACGAATAATGTTTTGTATGCTTATTATGGGAAAAGAAAATTGCATTCTAAATTTTTCTCCTACTTAAAAAATTAAACGTTAAATATTTTTCATCAAAATTTAATTTGCATATTTGATGTTATTCTACTGAAATTCAAATGTTGGGAGACATTCTATTTACAACGAAGTTCTCTATTTGAAAAAGGCATAGTGTTTCTTTCATAGGATTTCTCATGTGCTGATATTTTTATTAGGTCGTAAGCCTTTGCAGATGCTGTCAAAACACTCCATCTCTCATCAAGTCCATATAGAAAATTCTAATTAAGAAAGTGACATCAAGTTTTTCGAGTCACAAATGTTGAAATGTCATAACTCATTTTGCATTCGAACGCGTTTTCCTTGGAGGAAAACATTTGGATTTAAAAACACTTTAGGCAATATCATTTTTTTTCAGAAGAAAACGCGATTATTAAGGCCTTATTGAGTGCTACATTCTTCAGGTTTGGAGGTTTTTCAATTCATATTTTTCCGATATGTATTTTACGCATTCATGATTTTGTCAGACGTCACTTTGTGGGTTTTTACAGCTGAAATAAATAGGAAAAACCTTAGGTTGCATAGATCAAATTGTTTTCTCCCGAGGGGATCTTCTCTGAATCTTACTGAAGCAGCACTTAATTAGCATTTCCTCCGATGGGTCCCAGACACCCGCAAATTGCGCATGTTACTCAACTGATGCTGAACAGCACCCGCCCTTTATTTTTTTCATCAGCGGAAACTCTATTTAGATTTTCCGAGCCTCTCCATGGAAGCTCAGTTCGCAAAAGTGAAACCTAACTTGAGTTTGTTGGGAAAGGTTCTGTCTCCCATTGGATTGCGTGTAGATGGAGAGGTTGGTGAGGTGGAAGGGGGAGGAGAGGAAGTGAAGGAGGGAGAGATGGAGAGAGGAAGAGAAATTATGCGTGGCCCGAAGCCACTCGCGTTCCTGAGTGCTCAAGCCAGGTGAGTAGGAGGTAGAGCAGCCGCCAGGGCCTTAAACGAGCAAGGTGCGACGGGTGGGTGGGTGGGTGGTAGAGAGAGGGCGGCGGGGGCTGTCTGGGGGGAGAGAAAATGAGAGGAGTTGTGGAGGAGAAGAGTCGGCGGAGGAGGAATGCTAGAGCAAGAGAGGGCAAAGAGAAAGGCATTGATTACGAATGCGCGATCCGATGGGGCATTTCTCATTTCGCAACCGTCGTGTTGCTCATCAATCACTTTGCAAAATAACCGTATTGATTAAATGCAATTAATATATCCGGAAAAGAATTGTCATCCCATATTTTCCGAATGGATAAATGCGAATTCAGTTTCGTGGTTTTCTGCCGTCGCATGCCCTAATTTTCGCTAATTGTGATTTTAATATGTGTGAATCCTTCTTGAACACAACAGTGAGGGGTTACTTAATACATGATCTCGTATGAAGAACAGCGACACGTTATGGACGCTATTAAAGCATACCATTAAAGCATCATAGACATGTTATGATCCCAGTTTTTTTTAATTTTGCTGAAGCAATGCGCCAGTCACACAATCCGTCCTTTCTGTAAACTTTCGACCTAATGAAGTATTCTCCTTCATAGAAATTGTAATCTTTCCCCTTCCACACCCCAATTCTAATGTCCTCAAAAACGTGCCTAGCAATTCCAGAAGACCTATTTTTTCTGGCTTGATATCCCATACCCACAATTATTGATCATTAATATGAAACCCATTGTCTTGTCCCTGCCCTCCTTCATCAAAGATTCCTACCAATACCACAGTCTCCGACACTCCGTCCCAATTCCGAATAATACAAATTTACTTTTGGTCCATATCGATGTCACTTCACTCCACCACCTCCATTCCGCAGTTTCGAGGGAAAAAGGCTTCTCCGCTAATACCTTTGTCAACGCTCAACACCGCACAATCTATCTAACGACTTTCATATCCACCTAGCATAATTAATACTAGAAAAAAATGACTTGCTTCATTGAAGAATTTATCCTTCAATTAAGAAGCACTGCCTTGGGTAACCGCAATTCACCATTCTTGTGTGAATCGCATCAAGACTACCGTGGAAATACAAGTACTTTCCCCCAAAACCATTACCTCAAAACACTACCGAGTCCGTTTTACAGACGTTATCTTCAATCTTTGACACCCCGAACGTAAAAACCTGTTCTTTTGTTTTGCAAATGTTAATTCTTTATTCTCAGTGTCTTTCATATCTTCCATCTCTGACTCCTACATAATGTTTTTAGAAATTGAATTCCACCTAAAATAATATATTTACCTCTTCCATCTGCAAAAAATCAAAATACTTAAGAACTAACTTAACTTCTGCAATAATCACTCAAATTAAACGCTCCGGATCATTTTTCCTCTCCGTTAGTAGCACTGCATATGTAATACCGATGCACCCTCTCTGCAACAATATGCTTCCCTCTCTCCCATAGCAAAAACGCGTGTACCTCGACATATTGCATCATGGCGAATTCCTACCCTCTACTACCTTTGGTCCTGATTCATTCATCGGGGGATCAGGATAGTGCGGTGGCTAACGTACTGATTTGGCCCGAGTTCGAATCCTGGAGATGACAGATATCTTTCAGTGATATCCCGATCCCTTGAGGTGCTTTGTGGAGAGCACTTGGAATGAATACGCCGTCCGTCGGATGGGACGTTAAACTGCGGACCCCTTAACGTCTTTCGTTTTGTGTAGTTTAATGCCGACGCCGGGTTTCCCTCGACCCTTCCTCCTTTCCCAGCCATCCCTGATGCCGCAAATGACCTTAGCTCTCGATCGCCTCCCCTAAAACTACTAAAACTCATTTCAAGGATCAAAACACACCGCACTGATGGTCTCAACCTTACCACCTACTTACCGGTTGTCATAAAATCCGGCAGATCTTAAAGGAACTATACCACGTAAACAAAAAAAATGCCGAGACTTTTTTTTGTTTACATTGATTTACGACCGTAGCTACGTTCCTTGTATATTAAATTGCACTATACCACATAGTGTAATAATAATGATTCTGTATCACCAATCCTTCCAAATTAGCCCTCTATTTCTTTCAAACTTCCCGAAAATTTGCGCAACGTATTAAAATCCACGATACCCACACTTCACCTCTCTGCTTCCTACTCTCCGCATACATTACTCTGCAGCCACCAAGGGACATTTCATTCTTCCAAAGAAACTTCAAAGACAATTTACGGCTCAAAAAATGTAATACTTTCTCTTATAACTTCTTCCCCTTTTTTTACAAATAAAAATACTCGTTACTCCACAAAGCCTCTCGCATTCATTAATCACCCCACCCTTAATGCATCGATTACCAAAATCAATATCCGATTACTACCACACAGTGACAATACGTACGGCATTATTGTGGGAACCTGAGATAGTTGATACATATTTGACTGAACCCCTTCACCTCTCTCTCTGCAACTGCAGCTTCATCTTACTTCCACCTCGAGAACGTAATTATTCTACGCCCAACAATGACGGCATGACTGCCAAAACGTGAGCTATTTCTGAGTCCTTTCTTCTTTTGTGTCTACATTTTAATAGTATTTTATATACATATATGTATATATATACTCACACACACATATAAAATCAGTATGTAAGCAAAATCGGTCGCCTCGGCTGTTCATTCCTTCACGAAAGCACGCAGACCATAAACTGAGATCGCCGCGGCCACCGCCGCAATGATCCCTCGCGACGCAGAAGGAGGCGTCGCGTGTGTGTGCCCGCGGAATGAGAAGGTCGCGCGTCCGCTATCTTCCTGTCGGGATCTCTCCTCCCGTCGAGAGTGGGAGGGAGCGCGTGTCCGCAGGGGGAGAAGGAAATGGGGAAGGAGGTTTCGCGTCCGCGAGCGAGCGACATTGGCACGACCATCGTGAAGAAGAATCGAACGAGGGAAATAAAAATGGAGGGGGGAAGCGCGAGATGGAATGCACACGCACCGCGATAGCGACGCGCTCCCTGCGAGTTCGAACGGCAAGGTCTCCCCATTGCTTCCCCCTCTGATGGTCACACTCTCTCTTTTACCAGTGTTTCATCCTGTGCTCTGAACATTCCTTTTTATAATCTGATTACTAGCAGTAGTGTCTCGGTTTGAAGTGTGTTTTTGATGGATCCGGTGACTGTACACCATGGTTCTCTCAAACCCTCGCTCGAATGACACACAATATCCCTAAACTCCATAATACATGTTGCTTTAAATCATTCTTTAGGTTTGCATACTTAATTTCATCCAAAATGCCCACACTTCCCTCACCCTTTTTCGCTTCCCCGGCAATATTCCTTGTATGCAATTTTCAACATTCCATCTCCTCTCAATATTTTCCGCACTTGTTTCACCTGCCTTCTTCGAATTTTTTCCAACCGAATTCTTTCTTCCCCTATCATACCTAGAACCTCATTGTTTGTTCTCCTTTCCATTCATTTTATTTTTCCAAAACTACATTTCATTAGCTTCCAAACCACGCTAATCCTCCTGCGTAAACGACCAAGTACTTAAACCATAGAAAAAGTACACTTCATATTAAAGTTTGTTCATATTAAATTGATTTTAAGATTCCGGCGAGTAACATTTCCTGAAAACTGATACACATTGCCGCAGGAAACTTCAACACTTTTAGCCAGCCTGAACGTTTCATGTCCTGAACTATTTGCTTCGTCAACACTTAAAATATTTCCTTCTTCGCGACGGTGGCTAAAACGCTTGTCTTTTCCAACCCCTCTTGGCTAAAATTATTCCGACTACACCCAGAAATAGCTGGAAAACGGCTACAAGAAATGTAAGAAAATGAAACACAATTGATGGAAATTTCGTTGATGGCACGCAAAAAGAATCTTGATGCAAGTTTTTAAACGCTTCAGCAGACTCACCGACTTCGACGAAGACGAATGCTCAAAGACATATTAAAGATTCAGTAAGCGCCGCTTTGCACCACCATATGAAAGAGAGAGAGAGAGATAAGGGCGTGGCTTCTTCGAATGCATGCATCCCTAACACGTAATCGTACCTTCATCCTTCGCATTAAGGTGTTCGGCACGATGCAACCTGGAGTGCTCCCGAGTCGTGTGGGTTACCGAGCGCCTTCACCTCCTCTCCCTCTGAAAGGGAAAAAGGTCCGTCGCGCTATGAAACAAAACGATAAAAGCTTTCTGAAAGCAATACAAATCAACTTTGAGCAAGAAATTCAACAGTTTATTAGTACACCATTGGGATCCGACATACAAGGCGCTTAAACACTATCCTACGTAGTGGTATGTATGGCTGGCAGAGATAGGTTACCATATTTTTCATGAGATGAGATTTTCCATGGGATTTACTCCTTTAGAAACGGTCAATTATGGCGCAACATAGCTGGAGAACTTAGTTATTAAAACCGGAGGAGAAGTATCATTTCGTGTTTGTTAGAGTATTAATCGAAAGTGCTGCGAGAAGTACTTTGGATTCATTTCAGAAAGCATTGGTTCAAGTATTAAACATATTATGGTAAAATGTCTTCCAGCTTGTGAAAATCTGCTACTGAATGGAAATCCCTGGAGTCATTTAGACTCTATGCAAATTATACAAATGTTAAACTCGTGGTTGACGAGATGTATTATCTACTCCAGAAACCCAAAATATAAATAATCCCAGAAATTATATCGGCAGGTGAGTCAACCATGGAAAAATTCAAGAGCTAGAACGTAAAAAAAGGATTCACTTGTTCTCGGGCAGAATTCATGATAACGACGTTAAAAGAGGCACAAACTAACATATTGAAACATATCTCTACTTCATAGACTTCTTCCTTTCCTTTTTGAGTCGACACACTTAAACGTCTGCCGTTTGTCATTCCGACGGGCTGTGTATTAATCCGAGAATGTATACGCAGTTGAGCATAGGAATGTGATGGTCTCATTGATGGGACTCCAAAATTTTGGGCTACAAATTTTGTTTAGGAATAAGTGAAATATTTTTGTTCAAATCGATTAACATTTTTTTCCTTCAAAAAACAATTAACTTTAATAGTATTTTACCTTGGAATTTAAGAATACATTTCCATTATCGAATAAACGAGATATGCTTGCGTAGTTGAGCCAGACTGATAGTAGCTTGGCTATTGCACAACTTCCAGGAGTTTCTTAAGGTTCAAAACTTGGCAAATCTTTTTGCTAAAATAAAGTTGTGTTCTTCAGGTGCGTGTACTTTTCGTATTAGAGCACTTGACTGCAGGAAGAATGGAACTGACATCTGGTGAAACTTGAGTGAATTTGGCATGTCTAATGGTTTAGTAAGCGCTGATTTCCACTTTACTTTATCCTAAATATCTACTTGCTGGTTGAACATAGCTTTTTTGCTTTGATGCGATATGCTCTTTCAGCTTTGAAATATCTTGCGAATTTCTTTATCTGGTTCATACTTTGATTAAATTGGCCCTGCTTTCCAGCAAGGCGGCCGCCGAGTGTTATATCCCATTAAAGCAACTACATCCTCAAGTAAAAGTTTGTAACTCTATTCAATTAACCCAATAGTCTTAAAAAGTCATGTCATGCATTTGACTGATGAAGTAAATCTCCAAATCTTTTGTATATTTTAAAAGCATTGAAGTTAAAAGCAGATCGTTGCAACGAAAGAAGTAACCGGATAGTGTAAAACAATCTAATGAAAGCATCTCAAACAGATAAAAGCACTTAAGCAAATACTTTCACCTCAAAGGCATGCTCTGTATATGGGCAGCACCTTTCTTTACTCTGGCAGAATCAACAGGAGTTGAATAATTTTTAATAGAACTTTCCCAGCAACAGACCGATCTCAATCATGTAGATATGAAAACAAACTATGAGTATTTAACTGAGTCAGTGAAAAGTATGCGTAGGAAATTATATAGAAAGCAGATTCCATGCTGGTACATCAAGTGGAAAATTTACAGATATGTCCGGAGTTATTCTGCATTTACTTCTGTGTTCCTTTTCTGTGTCAGCAAATATGTATGGTCCATTCATAAAATAATGGTACAAGATTCCATCAGCTAAATATTTCAATTTCGTAAATAATTTAAGGCATTAGCACTTTACGAATGGAAGTAAAATTTTCGCCCATGACAATGTCATTAAAATGACGGAAAAGGTATACAGGGTGCGGATTTGAAGCATCAGGTATTTGGATTAACATTATAGCTTTCGCTAATAATATTATGATAGTAAACCTATCATGATATCATAGCAACCTATCATTGGAAAATTTCTCCTTTTCTTTCCTCAACGATTCGTTATCGTTTGATAGAATTTTTACGATAAACTTAGTGAGTAGCAATATTATAATTAAGTACATATTGAACCATTCTGAGGAATTTATACTTGAATATACTAGTGGGCAAACCATTAATCGAACGAAACACATTTCATAGGATTTGACATAACATATGCATGAACAGTAAATGGCAAAACGAGATCTGTTATTTCATATGGTTTTGACCACAGAACGAAAGCTATAATACTGGGTTTTATTCATGTTTGGTTATGTTTTATGATACAATAATAATCCATTGCCTCTTAACATTCTTTCAATTACTTAATTGCTCAAGTAGGAAACTGAGATGAGTTAAAGTTATCATTGATTTATTTCTACTATCAGTAACCCTGATAAACTAATAAAATTGCACTTACTTAAGAGAACCCTTAGCTTGATTGCATGAGCTAGCAAATCGAGGCATGACTTGCATGATGAAAAAATACACGACATGGCCCCAATATCAAACGATACTAATAGATAAAATCGTATCCTGGCAGCGGAAGATATTTTTCAGTAGTATACCGATCCCTACTTGAGATGCTTTGTGGACGACACTTTTGAGTGATTACACCGTCCGTTGGATGGGATGTTAAGCTGCGGACCCCTTGGCGCCTTAGAGTTAGGAGTAGGCTAATGCCAACGCCGGTTTTCTCTGCACTTTTCATTCTTTCCTGTCCATCCATAATGGCGCAAATGGCCTCATCTGTCGTTCGCCTCCCCTAAAACTACAACTCCAAAATAAAAACTATGGTTTTGTCATTGAACAGCAGGAAGATGCCCAGATTGTTAATTTCACACAAATAGTTGACTATTTTAATAGATATTGGTCGAAGTTTGCACAGTATGTCAGCTACAGACTGAAGAGGTGCTGTACGAAAACAGAATCGTAAAAACTAACCAAGTTAAAATTTGAAATTTTTTCAGAAGAATTATTCAAATTTTATTTCATTTTTTACCTATTCTTCAATCAATATGAGAGAATTATATATTAAAAAATTCGAAGAGCACATTTAAGACTAAATACTAACATACCCTTCACACCGATGTAGAAAAGTCTCACTTCTGAAGAATATAACCATCGTTAATAATTTGTCGTGCTTTTTTACCAAGGTAGGAATGAAGCCTGAATATAATTGAAATATCAGTAAAATGAAAACGCGATGAAATCAGCAAAGAATATTTAAGCAAGGTGTACGTTCCTGAATACATTTATTGCCAAGTTTGGCCTCTAATTTTACAGTAACATATGCCATTAAATATTTTAGAGATCATGTAAGAAAATTTTAAGTTTCAATGATAACCAACACTTATGCTTATATTTATGTTATGAAATGTATTCCTTCTCTTTGAATGTGCTTGATTCAATTTAACAAGTACCCGTAGGAATAACCATGCCTTAAATAATTATTAACTGACTCGCTTATTAGGATTATAATTTTCTTTTGCTATGCTGTAGTGCATGCGTTTGTATATATATGGCTTCGTATTTCGTCAGAAATTTGTTTAAGAAAATTTCCGTGCATTTTATTTTAAGCTTATCACACATTATCATGATATATATATATATATATATATATATATATATATATTATTTTATTTGCCCTCTTTGATCCTTTAATATACTCCGTTTTCCCATGAGCTGAAAGCATTTTTTTTAACTTTTTTTATTCGGCTATTATGATGTATAAATTTAAAATCTTTGGAAATTCAAAATATTGCTTATCGGAAAATGCCGTTGAGGGAGGATTTTCTGCTCCGGAAGTTATTTTCACCCCGAGGATAAGTGGGAAATTGAGACATGCCATGATGAGGAGGAGGCAAACGGAGGGCGAGGGGAGGGAAACCCGAACTCGGAATTTGCCCTCGCCGAACGAGAGGAACCAGAGTGGCTGACAGTTTCAACTTCCCCCCCATCCGGCGGACGGTGCATTGCAAATACTTCCCCATTCAGAGCGGTAAGTGGAGGGCCGCAGTGCCGCAGAGAAACCCTACCCAGGAAATTGAACTCGGTCTCTCCGGTCTTTAAAAGTCGAAACGCAGGCGTGCCACTCCATCGGCCACTCTGGAAGGCGCTAAACTCGGCTCATTTCTCTAAAGTCTTTCCGGTGGTTCCACACCCTTTTCCCTCCAAAAGTGCCTGCCGTAGAGCGCGGCATAAAATTACGGAGGGAGTGATGAAGCGTGGAGAGCATGACTGACATACAAAGCCGTTCCTTTGAGCAGGGGGGGGGGAGGGGGCGAAGAGGAGAGTGGGGAGGTGCGCCTTCCAAGGAAAGAGGGCCGTTGAGCTTTGCCTACGCGTCGGAATTTCATCTTGAATGTAATTAATGTAGCGCGGAGGGAAAGGAGGCAGTGCGGGTGGAGTATTTAAATGGGAAGCACAATGGTTCGGATTCCTACTGCCCATTGAAGGGACGACTGCATGCATAAATGGGTACTGGACGTGAGTTTACGGGAGGTTTTCGTTGAGAAATTAGTTGCAGGAATGCTCTTAGATACATTCTCACCATTGGACGTTATAATATTTTCGTTTGCAGATTGAACCGACGAAACGGAAACTTTAAATGGAATTGTAAACTTGAAAAGTAGATACGATTTACGCAGCATATGGGTTTCATAATTATTATTGATCAACGAAAACCTACCTTTGAATAGATAGAATACCTTGAAATGTAAAAGATCATAATATTTAAACGTCGTGCGTACACAAAGGACAAAGTTGCGTTTAGAAATGAACACTTTCAATGCCAAATCTTTAGGTAAGCAACCAATTATTTAATTAAAAACATTTTTTTCTAATACGTAGACAGGCAGATTGAAGTGCAAAATCCCTTCAATAGGTATTCTTTTAATCATGAGAATTACAGGAATTATCTCAAAGGTTGGTTTCGATAGGTGAGAACAAGTTAGTGAGAACAAGTAAAAACAACAAAGCAGCCATAAATAAGTTTTAAAGAGATTGAAAATTATGCATTCAAGGTTGGAGGGGCAGTCCGTTTCCCAGTGACATCATGCTTAACTTTTTGTGAAATGCCAGCGAGCGGATAGTTGCACCACTCGGATATGAGATGGGTGATTGTAGTAGGTACCAACTGAGATTTGAACACGGGTCATTAGCCGAACCCTTAATCCAACAGGCTACATCGATGACATCTAGTTATTTTTAATCTTAACAATTTTGAGTTCAAATTTGTCATATTAAAAATACAATTAATGACGCCTGCCCTCGAGTCCCCATCATTCATTGAATTAAATGCGGAGTTTTGTTATTTTAAGCAAACCTAAAATTAAAGAGTTATATGTGTTGCGTTTTATTATATGGATTAAGTGAATATTTGTGAGAATGCTTTTCGTAAATACCTTTCAGGGGAAAAAATTTATTTCTTAAGTTTAGCTTTTGGCATTCTCTTCTTTAATTACGTTTCACAATAATTGGTACAGTAAATGCTTCTTTTAGATTAAAGAAATTCTTTAAATGGTGTTTTACAAAAATATTGCTAAATATTTTAATTGGTGTTCCTTTGATCCTATGCGAAATATCAAAACGTCATTCAATATCAAAGACTAGTACAAAAATGACTGCAATATATTAGCAAGTTTCTCGTCAAAATAAGTAATACATATATGAAATTGTTTCCCATGTTTCATGCTGTTAGAGAATTTCAAATTTAGATACTTTATACATATACATACGCATGCTTCATATATTTGCGATAAAATATAATTATTATATCGCGGGGAAAAGAACGTTATTCCTTCTCACGTCTCAGCATGTCAGATATTAAGAATTATCTAATTTTGATAATACAGTATATATATAGTAGGTAGGGGGACCTGTTCCTTTGCATGTACCGGTTACAGTTTCCCAGGAAGATCTGGCACCCAAAGAATCACATAACGTGTGCAGAATTGCAGGTGCCCAGATTGGCTTACCTGGGAATCTAACCCGGGCCCTCCGGTATATCCCCCACCTGCCACACACCTTTTTTGGTGGCTCGCAGGGTATTTATGTAGATGTATGTGTGTGGGTCGCGGTAGTCCAGGGGGTAGAGCGTTGGACTACAGACCGGGAGGTTCGGAGGGTGTCGTTTCTCGCTTTATTGTGTCCACATATTCTCAGTGAATACCCTTCATCACATTTTTGCATTTTGGTAATACGAAAATACGCATTGGGTGAGATCTCGCGAATAAGAAGGATGATCAAGGATGGTGGTTGAACTTTTTGCCGGAAACTGGCGAACAATCAATGCTGAATTTGCAGGTAAATTTCCATGGGGAAGGATCCATCCATCGCCTTGAGTCAAATTTGGTCGCACACAACGAACGCGACCTCAAACCGCTTGAGAACTGTAAGATAAAACTCAGCATTGACTTTTTGTCCTTCAGGAAGTAATTCATGATGAACAACACCTTCGATATCATAGAAAACCAGGAGGATGGCTTTGATTTTCGATCGGCTTTTTCTTGATTTTTTTGGGTCGCTTAATCCACTTGAAAACGGATGTTTTCTTCGGAGCATTATCACGGTAAATAGCTGTCAATATTTTAGTAATTTCTTGATAACTTTTGCCACACATCATTAAAAATTTAATGTTGATTCGTTACTCCGTGATTTCGTCAATTTCCATTTTCGACAAACAGTGAAAACGAGGACAACAGAAACTAACATAACTGATACCATACGCACAGCTCGACGATCCGCCAAGCACAGACAGCTCATTGGGTCATATATATATATTCTTACTCTGTGACAGTGAATCAGTCATTTCGATTACTAAATTGATTCCTCATTATCACTGAAGAAAATTATAACGACTCAATTCGTTCAGAAGTGTGATTTCATGTAAATAATTTTTACTTAATTTCTACATTAGCACTATTGAATTCTTCATCCCCACAATGAATCAATATTCAAGCATGAACGTCAAGAGATAACTTTTACAACCCAATTCAATCCAAATCGGCGACGCTGTTCTGACGAATTGCACTTTCAGGAAAAGCTGTTGCGCGGACTTTGTTCATTTTTATTACCCGAAACGATTTGAGAAAAAATTATCGGGACGGAGGGAAAAATGCGAAGTCGATTGTGTGAGTGCGCGTGCGTGGGAAGGGGACCGGGTGGTCGGACAATTCATCGGCGGATTTGAGAATCTGAATTTTTCAAGCCCATCCCCCTCAGGCGTCGGGTGCGGTCAGCGGGGATGGACAAGGCGACTGCTCTTCGACCGAACACACTCTTTCTCTCTCTCGTTCAACAGCCCACCCTCCTATCCACCATCCCACTCCACAAAGGGACCGCGCGACCAATTAGGACAGACGTATCAATCAAAAAAATAAAACCCGTCCCACCATCGGGTTTTTCCTCTCTTCTTCTCCTCACCCCTCCCCCCCACCGTAACTTCTCCCTCTCGTATACAGTCTCTCCACACATCTCTCTTTCCCTCTCTCTCTCTCTCTCCACCCTGCCTTCCCACAATCCCCCTCGGCGCGCACATTAACCCCTGGCGCTCTGGAGGTGACGATGCTTCATCGAGCCGACGACGCGGTCGGGAAAGAGCCGTCGCCGGTCTGAATAGGAATCTTCTTCATTTCATCGTCCAAACCTTCCATTCCCTTCGCCCCGTGCTCGTATCCACTACCCTTTCCCCCCGCCCTCCCGGTACGGATTGAAGGGCCACCCCACCTCTTCCCTCGTTCCCCCCTCTGCACAATTCCAAGCATAGCGTCCTTAAATAAGAGAGTTAAGGCTAGCCAGCGAAGGGGGTGGGCGGGAAGTGTGAGAGATGGAAAGAATTGTGGGTCATGTCATCATCGCTTCCTCTCCTACTCCCTCTCCCGGCATTCCTTCTTCTGACCCCGCCCTCTCGGTCAGTCAGTAGGGTAAGGAGGAGGAATATGTGGTGTTGTGTAATACTCATTTTCAATATCAACATTAAAAAAATATAGGGACAAATGCAATTTTTCGTTGACACGCCGCTATATTATAATCCCATCGTTTAATACCACGGGTCCTCAAAACTTTCGTCATAAGAAATTCGGATAAAAATGTTTCCTGGTCGTACCGTCTTATTCCTCTTCGTGTAGGTACGTTATGTCTGTCAATGGTTTAAAAACGGATGCGTAGTATTGCCAAAAGAGCGAATTAATCATCACAAGTATTCTTAGATTACACCCTGGTATCTGTTTGAACAACACTCGAAGAGATAATTTCACTCGGTTGTGTAGCACTCTGGAGGAATAACTGTTTATCAGTCACTTTTCTCGGTGACCTTGTTAACGAACGCCTTCGCTTGAATTTACACTTTTCAAGATCTTTTCAAAAATAAGCAAAATAAATGTGAGGGGAAAATATATTGCAGATCAAAGTACAAATTGCTAAAATTCTTCATAAGAGCATCCCTCCGTGTCGACACACTAATGCCAGTGCCTCCACTAGTTGTGGTGCGCTTCCTGTAAGACATCAACAGGACCCTCCTTCAGGCACCTCGTCGTGGCTTTTTTGACTTAATCCAGTGGTCCAAAATCATACTCAAAGGGGTTATGCTTGGGTCGTACTCAAAGATCCAGGTATTGACACTAACAATCGCCTATTTTAAAAAATTCGATTCACTTTCACCGTAGTTCAAGAGGTCCAAGGCAAGACTGTCACCCAAACAGTCTTCTGACAGCACCTTGGGGACCATTTTGGCGCACTTTTAAAATGTAAATTGGGTAAATCTTCTGTAAGAATGCAATGCACTGTGGTTTTATGAATATGGCACTCTTCTGCTAACATCCTAATACTCGGGGGTCAATCAGAATTAAGCATGTCTCTCACTTTTTCACAGTGTCATCATACTGTATTATTGATGGATGTCCAGGGCATTCCTCATCATCAATTTCCTCTCTAACCTCGCGGGACATCTTGTACCAGCGGAAAACCATTCCCCGGGACATTGCTGTATTTCCCAAACACGATTTTTCGAGCTTAACACAAAATCTTATCGCGTATCGTGGCTCCATGGAACTTGACATCGAGAATTCGAGACGCGACCCTCGAACAGGGATCCGATTTGTTAGTGATAAGCACACTCTAACGGCCCACAGAAACCTGACGCGGGTCGCCTTGATTTCCCAAGATTTCCAACCGGCTATCCCGCCATAAATTGCCCCACTCCAGCCGTCCACGTTGGCGGAAAAAAAATCATTTTGCATTTTTTTGTGACAAACCATGTATACAATTGTGCGACAAAAATCGGTGTTATATTACAATTGATAGCATGCATATCTATGTACTTCTTCAATATCAGCTTTATGGTATTCTGATCCCAATGACTCCATCAATATGGATATTAGGGGCACTATGCTTGAACAGTATCTTTAAATGCCACTCCACGGACCGCGGGCTCGAACTTTTTTCGAAATTTTTTCCTGGGTAGGAATAGTTGAGGTCTTGAAACCCAAAGGATTTGGCAGTGTTTTAGTCCTTTCAGAGGAGCTTGTTTTTTAATCGATAACACAGGCCAACAGTGTTTTTGGTGCCGGAGCTTTTAATGTTGATTTAAAGAACAATTGGGGTGCTGAATCCAATTATGACACTAGTTTTTTCCTATCAGCTATAGTTTTCAAGATATAGATATGTTGTTACTTACGTAAAAAAATCTTCTACATGATGATATGGGAATATTATATTAATAATTATTAATATAATATTCCCATATCATATTACCCAGCGATGTTCCTGGTATTTTATCTTCTGTAAGACCAATGCTATTGTATCGTATTCTTCTTTCATTTTAGTTGAATGAGCGATTGGTATTGCGCCAAACCTGTTACCATTGTGAAGAAGTACACATTTTAAACTACATTTGGAGCTATCAATAAATCTTTTACCGAAGTCGATACAAACGTTTTTTGTTTTTTAATCTCATTGGCCTACAATATAGAAATACGCATAAAACTTATTGACAGTTTATTGAAAATAAAAGGAACACCGCAGAGTGGTTATAAATTAGTATACTTATAGATTTATTTAACTTTGAAAATTATTTTCTGGAATATATTAAATATTAAAACAACTAATCGTAAGATTTGCCAAATCTAAAAAAGTAGAGGTGTTAAATAAAAACGGATTTCATATTTGGATTCAGTTCTACAAATACAGTTAAAATCAGCACAAAGATTCCCGGCACCAAAAAAAAATTTTTGTTTGTAGACCTGTGTAATCCATAACATATCTAACTTGTTTTTATTTTTCAAAATTTCAAAAACCTACCTTAAAAGGTAGATTACCTAATAATACCTACGTCATTAGAGCATCTCTTTAGGGTAAACACTTAATTATTTACACTAAATATGTCAGGTTAAGGTGCAGCTTATATATTAGTAATGGGCTACAATAATTTTATTTATACGGAAATTATCTGAGAGCTTTTCATCATGGGGGACTCAATGTTCACGTTCGTCCTTGCAATTATCATTGATATATTTATTAAAACATTTTTACTAGAGCTAGACTGTTGGCTTTTAGAGTAACATGTGGCATTAATGTTATAGTCACAGGTATTAATTTGGATCATTAAACACGCACGGGGTAGTCGATGATATTAAGTTAAGTCTTCCATAGTTCCTGGTTAAACAATTGATAATTCGTAATATTTACGTGCATGGAACAGTCGCATTATTTATTCACTCTTGATTCCGCCATACTACGTTCTTCATATCGAACGATTCGATGTGCACGGTGTCTTGGCATCCTGAGTATATATCTTTAGACAGCACAGTGGTAGGAGGAGAATCATCTCTTTTCTCACCTCCGTGGTCTCCATGCCAAAGTCTACACCGCGAGGCATCGACCACGAAGGGCTTCTGGCGCGAGGTTAAGGCTGCGGACGAGAATGGTGGGTGCGTCACAATAAGATGACTATCGAAGACGAAAAGCCTAGTTTTTAGAGTTTCAGTGAGGTCCACCGAGTGCTGAAACTAGAACTCTATAAATCTGATGCTGCCCCTCACACTACCCAGTGCAAGCTCGCCAAAGTAATATCATTTCCATTTGAATCAACATCGTACCTCTTATCGGTTACTATAATTTGAAGCAAGTTTCAGAAAACAATGGTTGCACTTAGAATTCCTGTAGGTCACCGATACCGACTAAGACTATGGGCACCGGTACTCAGGTTGGGAGACAAGAGTGGTTGAGAATTGGGCCTTTCTTTCCAAGGGGACTACTTAACGTGATACAGCAGAATACGCGTGGAATCCCAGCGTACGAATAGAGGAAGTCTTTCGATGTGAGGTTAGAATAACCTCTCGATGCACTCGTAAGATTCCCTCTCCTACCGGGAAAACGCGAGTGAGTTCATTTTCGTAGAGGGGCACCGTGAGGGAAAAAAGCATGATTGAAAAACCCTTCGAAAAGTGTTTGACAACAGTTTTAACACCATTTTTTTATGGATGGGCTGCTCGATTACGTGACCCGATTTCTCTAGAAGAATAGTGCATAGTTCCTTTTGTTGCATTTCACGTAGGCAGAGGTATGAAATGGAAAATGCACAAACACTCAAGAATTTTGGCATAGGGATTCATTATTTGTTTTAAAGTCTTATCTGCTGAAGGTAGGGGGCCAGGGGACCTAATAACTCAGATATTACCTACTGTATCGTTAAAAAAAAAGGAAATGAATGGTCCCTAAAAAGTTATGTTCATATGGTTCTTTGGCTGTGATTCTACCACATCCATTTCCGCGGTAGAATTCGAATACTAGAATCTTTGAATATTATAGTAGTAATGTATGCGTAAAATCAAATAAGAATACACGTGGTACTAAGCATGACTACGAATAGGGATTCGAAAGGTCTACTGGTAACCATTAATGGAATAAAATAAGATTTTCTCAAGAAAAGCAACATATGAAGCTCAGAAGACAGTTTCGTAATAACTCACTCTATTCACTTATTATTGAACAGATACCTATCGATTAGAAACTTTCTTTACTAGTATATTTATAGCATTAAAGGCAACAGTAACTATAAGGAGAGATGTCCTGCAGCTGGGGTCATTTACGTCACCAAGGATATATCGGTCGGTCATTTGCTATAGATAGGGATTTCAGGGAGAGGAGAAAAGTTGGAAGAACTCCAGCGCCGGCAATAAACAATCTAACGGATAACACAGTTTAACATCCCTTTCGCTCGAATGGGTCTCCACAAAGCACTCAAGGAAGGACAGGGATATCAAATCAAACATTATCCAGACCCGGAATTCAAACCCGGCACCGTATGATGCGAGGTCAGTACTAAAGACGTCACACATACATGCCCTATCCCGTGACTAAGCGGAGATGTTGTGGCTGCATCCTTCCACCGTGGTCATATTACTAGCATTGATTCTTTTTAGTGCCACGATATACGATGTTTGCCAGCCATAAACACACAAGTTTCCATGACAGGGCCTCCCCGAGCGGCGCGTGACGTGAATAATGCGCGCGAAGACATTCGGGTCAGACGCTGTCATCGCAGTTGAGCGCCTGGTTACAGATAACGGAGTCGGGAGCAATCGTCAAATGCAATTAAACTAATGCACATGATTTTAGCCCTAATTAAAACCCGTTCTTGGGCATGGATCATGAATAAAAATCGTAATGCAAGCCTAAGAAAAAAAAGGAAGAGGCGTTTGATTGCGTGACCCGAGGGGAATGCTGAATGTGAAGGTCACGAAAATGCCGGACGAGTTGAGGGCCTGTCAGAGTTTACAGGGATGCCCATATCAATTTTGTGCGTATCTTGTTTTTGAGAAATGTGTTTCGTCGCGCTGGGAAGATACCCGCTATTCTAAAAACAAAAAGCCTTGTACATCAACAAGTTTTATTACGCAGCGGACGACTCGAAGTGGATTTCATCTTGCATTCCATTTTTCGAGTGAATGTAGCGCATGAGTGAGAGTTCAAACGTTTGCTATATTGTCTGCTCTTATCAATGATAAAAATTGTTAAGAATATAAGTGACAACTTATTTTTACAATACACGTTAATAAATATATTGTTTCGCCGTACATTTGTTCAAGTAAAATTGGACTCTCATTTGAAATAGGTGATTGATTTCAACAAAAGTACGAAATACATTTTCTCTCTGCTCTGACATCTGTCATTTCAAAATTTAACTACTTCAATACATTGATACCGAAAACCATAAATAATCAGTAAGATACATATGCCCTAGGCGAAATTCTTACTCGCCATCCTCGAGTTGGGTTGTGAGTAAGTAACCCGCTTGGACAGCTAGGCCGATTCTTCCATTTTTATGAAAGATCCTCTTCACAGTAACACTCACCCTTAATTAAAAGAACAAGGAAAAGTGACTTAATGAATTTTTCGATCTTTTATTATATTTATTATTTATTTAGCAATACGCACTAGAAGGATCAAATTATAAAGTTACGTAAAGACAACAGTTAAAGAGAAATCAAATACAATTAGTCTTTTTGGGTTTCAACAACAGCGGAATATCAAATATTGGATAATAAAGAAATATTCACAGAAGACAAAGGAAATTACACATCAGTGCTTACATTTTAAATTTTTTTCCAAAGGGTATAGAAATTATCAATGGAACTTATATTTAAATTAATGCAACTACAGAACAAGACACATTCATCTTATACTAATAATTGAATGGAATAGCATCAACAAAAAAATTATCGAAAGATCTAGTATTTTGAGAAGTTAATAAAAAATCAATAAGATATTTAATATAATAAAGCCATATAGATAATTAGGACATTCAAATATGTGACTCACAAGTTTGAAAAAAGTAATATGGTAACAAGGGAGCGTCTAATGGGCAGTTCGAAGGAAACCGACCGTTTATATCGCAGTGAAAGTTCCCGAGCGGTCCGCGATAACTCGACGGGATCAGTCCGTTGGAGGAAGCGCAGTAAGGGTAAAGGGGTACGTGGGGAATCAATGGCTGCTGCAACGGGGCTTTTGGTAATGTACTACTTGAGCTTCCTTAGGAAGCTCCATTTTTAGTAGCGGATTGAAAGTCAGACGTTTCGAAATCGTACCCACTGTGATCCCAATGATTCTAAGTTGACATAAAATAACTGATTTCAGGTCATTTTGGTCGAGATCCAACTAGGATTATTCACACATAACTTATTTTCATCAGGTGAAAGAGGTAGACAAGTAGATGCGATCATTTTAGACTTTCAAAAGGCATTTGATAAGGCTCCTTATGGTAATGCTATTAAAAAATTAAAGTTCGTAGGTATGAACAAGGACGGAATAAATTGGGTTGAAAACTTTCGTTCAGAGCGGGAGCATAGGGTAGTCCTTGACGGCGCTAGTTCCGACAGCGTACGAGCGACCTCAGGGGTACCCCAGGGAAGTGTAACCATTGCTTTTCTTGATTTTTGTTAATGATTTGAACCGCGAAGTGAGAAGTAGGATCAGGATGTTCGCGGATGACTCGGTGATTTATCGGGATGAGGATCGAGATATCTGGGAATGAGGATCGTTTAATTCTTGCACAGGATCTATGTTGCATAACTAAATGGTGTTCAAAATGGAGATTGTCATTAAAAGCTTAATAAATGTTCGGTGGTAAATTTCTAGTTAAATATTTGGGGGTAGTTCTAACACCACACCTTTCATGGGGAGCACATCTCAGAACAATATGCGGATCCACTTTAAAGAAACTCGGCTTCATTAAACAGTTGGTGGGAAAACGTAATGAGAAGGTTGAAGAGAGTTGTTATTTTGCTCCAGTTAGACCTCATATTGACCAATATGCCGCAAGTACTTGGGATTTTTGGTGTATCTGTAGATGCATATGTTTGTTAGTTGGTAGTTTGTTGTTTGCATGTGTGTGGGTTTTAAGGGTTTTAGCATGCATGTATGCAATGTTTCGTGTGTGGCTTGTATAAATTGGAGGCTTTTGCATGCAGTTTTATTTTTCTTTCTTAATTACGGGTGGTGTCCTAACACCCTCCGCCACACGCCCTTGCGGCGGCTTGCGGGGTATTAAGTAGATGTGTAGATTCTTGCCTTTTTGGGCTTGGGGTGTGCTCAGTCTCAGGCCATCGAGGAAGAAGGTAATCAAGGAGGGTAAGAAGGCCAACTCGTTGACGAAGATGTTGGCTGAAATAATTTATAATACGTCATAGGGTAGGTCGGGTTAGTATCTGTAATTCTTTCGGTGGCCGATTTTATGTGCTTGGAACGGAATAGAACATAAAAATTAGGCAAATTGAATCTAGAAATAATAAATTTTGGGGACTCCTATGACCGGCGTACAACATGGAGCAAATTGAAATTTACCACTCCCAATCCAACACTTACGAAATTCCATTTGCCATCTATTCCTACCACCTCCCCTTGCTATTCATTCATTGAGAGCCTGTCTTTGCATGTCATTCAAGGAAATGCAGAAGGATAAAGACTCCTAAATAAGCGGCATGTAAGCGTGGCGGAGCTTAGCGACTTAGAACCCTTTCTCAAACACAGCATTCGAGGAATTTTAAGCGACTGTGAGATAGTGACTAATCGGGTGTGGCGCAATCGTGCTGCGGCGGCCGGGTGCCGGGGGAGGATGAGTAGCCGCGACCCGGGAATTCCAAAACGGAACGCAGCCGCCGTCGTTAAGGGGGGCGCTATCGAAGCCATAAAACGGGCGGGTGGAATCAACCGCTCGGCCCTGGGATCCTCACCTCCCGATGCATGTGCGTGAGAACGGTGTTTGGAATGGCTTCTAGCGGGGAGTTGGGCCCATCGCTAGACATCTTCTCATCCTCGCCCCTCCGCCCCCCACCGTGAACACACACACGTACGAACACCTTAACCCCCCGTGCATGGAACAGTCGGACGATGGGAAAAACGGAGCTCATCAGAAGGCCAATAGAGGGTTTAAAAAATATAAATAAAATGAGAATGGGGATTTCCGAGCTCCCTGAGGTTTGTTAGGTGGCATACGTGAGGTGCCGAGTTTACGATTAGGGTTCCGGAGAGATTGTTCTCGGGTGGTCATGGGTGTGGAAGACCTTGGAGAAATGGAGGAACGTTATTAGATCAGCGTGGATATTTCTTCGTGATAGATACTTCGTCTCCCATGCTGGTAGAAGCCGGTCGTCCAGAACGATAGGGTGTGAGCTTTCAGGATTGGAGACGCCACCCGGGCGACGGGGGAGAGCAAGGGGTGGTTCAAGGCGAAGGTGGGCACGGAGGAAGAAGGGGTGAAGGTCGGCGGCGGGGCATGGCGGAGGAATGGCGAGAGAGGGTCACCGAGTATCGGGGGATGATGTGGGAGAGTCAAGGGTCATTTGTCGCCTTGTCATATTTCCTGATTCAATATTTCACCGCCCAGTCGCCCTTCTCCGTTCCCGGTTCGCCTCCCTTCGACCCCGCCCCCTCGTTTCCAACCTTCCCTTCCCCTTTTCTTATCTCCTCGCCTCCCTCTCCACTCCCCTTCCCCCTCTCCCTAAACAGTTATCTACCCGAGTCCCCCCACTCCCCCCCCCTCGTTGCTCTTCCAACCCGCCGGCTCCTCCACAAAACCGCCCCTCTTGCCCACCCTGCACCTCTCTCCTCCTCCCTCTCCTATTCCCTCGTCTTCCTCCCTCTTTCCCCTCTTTTCTCCATACACTTCGACCCCTCGCCCTTTCCCAGTCCTCCCCTTAAGGTCTTCCCTTCTTTTATCTCTTCTTCGAGTCGGAGTAGGTGACCACGGATCCTCTGGAAATTCTCCGAGGGCCCATCCTCGAGTCTAGCAAGAGATTAAAAGATGTAAAAGATAACTAATAGCTTTATTTTATAACTGAATGAACATAGGATACCCACTACCATTTATTCCCATCTGGATACAATTTTAATCACAAATTAGTAAATAACAGTTAATATTAAAAATTTTCTACGAAGACAGGAGTTTGAGAAATTGTACAATATAGAGTTTAAGGGAAAATGTGTTAATATTTTGCTGGAGTATTTCGAAGGTGTTTGAGAATGTGTGAGTAATATTTCTCAGTGATCAGACTAAACATATTTCTTTTGTAGTTTGTATAAGTTTTAAAATTATCGAGAGCAATCAATTCTTAAAGGCACTGTAAACTACTTTAAACTATTATCTTATGGCGGATAAAACCAAAAGCATTTGGATTATTTAAAAGGATTTTATCCTGGATAAGACGGATCCTCTGCATTCCTTCAGCACACGAGAGAAACCAAATTCTTCTCTTTCTTTACATTCCAATGCTCCCTTCACTTCCCCTTCGTGACCGCGGATGAACTCGGTAGGTGAAACTTATTCAAGGCGAACTCTTCAATGTCTTTTTCTGGAACTGAACGAGATGTTTTTTCGACTGCCATAAGATGGTAGTGGACACTTACGGAAAATGTGTTTCCATGCTTTCCCCTCCTCATGCTTGAAAAAAATACCACCATTCTTTTTGTTTACCGAATATAATTCTCTGAAAAGGGAATGATTCTTTCGCCCGTCGAAATGCCAAAATGAGATTGCATATTTCCATCTCTTAACTGCGTGGAAATATGTATGAATAGCCTTAGTTCGTGAAAAGTGGATGATGATCTTTTTATTTGGCCACAAGAGTGGCAGTTATTAGATCGTGTATGGCATTATTTTTTTCATCCTTCTATACTTTTGGGGAGTTTATCTCGAATGAATAAGATTTTTCGGTGTATCTTCATGCCACCTCATTTTCCCTTCTTTTAGTGATTCATGCAAACTTTCCCTTATTCGCTCCAGCACCTTTTTTTTGGCTCTGGTTGAAGAGTTCTCTTGACATGCTGAAAAGTGCATGAGATTTATAAAATATACTACATTCATCTGAAGAGCTACATCAAAGTTACACGACTGGTTTAGCAAGTGGCGTAGACGAAATACGGGTGGGAATTTTAAAACTAGTGTCCGTATATTAGATATAAATATAAAAATTGCATTTCGGTGATAGTGACCATTACTAATTTATCACTTCATTTATAACTTGTGAAATTTCGATATTGTCCTGTACCCTAGATGCATAGAAGAGTTGGGGTATTTGGCCAAGTATCTTGCGGTTTCCTGTGAGCGATTTTGTTTTGTGATATAGATAATCAATCTTATCACTCCTTTTCATCACTATCACTTGATCCATTTCTATTCCAGCCCGCTATCGAAAACAAAAAAGTGAATTAATCAAAATTTTTCTATGACAATTTCACTCAATTTCTCCTTTCTGCCTTAAAAGAATCCACTGCTTTTAGAGGCCAAAGAGACCACACAGGAATACTATATACTGATGGATTGCTAATGAAAGAGATGAACTCGATCATAAAGGTCGTGTGGGTGCGGCAGAGGAAACTCCTAATGAAGTAGGTAATTACCACTCTGCGGGGATATTCATTAATTGTATGCCCTCATTTATTCTATGGGCGATCTCGAATTAAAAGTTTTCTAGTTATTTTCCCACGGGATTCGCCATGGGCACCATTGTACGGTCCTCTAGTATTTATTTTAGCTTTCTCGTTACTTCCGGTTGTGTGATGAGTAAAGTGAACCTGTATGTTGACGCGCAAGCAGATATGAGGAGTACGAAATGAAATTGAAGGCTAGACATATGGTACCATTTGAATGTAAATGGGATGCATTTGGCTAAAGGAAAAGAAAAGGTAGTCGAAAGCTTGACAAATTGCCATAATTCACCGAATGGGACAGCCAAAACGCACCGAAAGCAAATTTATGCAAACCATCATGCGTAAGGGAGTTGGGGAGTCCGGTTAAACTCGCTCCCCCAATTAGGATCGGAAAATGTCTCTAGCGTCCTCAGATTGTCACTGCTAGACCAATCTTGATGACTCCCATAGTGACTCTACTTCCGTGACTTTAGTTATGTCCGGAATCTCAAAGAATAGATATCTTTGGAAATAATTACGTAAGGTTATTTGAACTGCCTGTGTTCATTTACCTACTCGTGGCTAACGTCCTGAATTCTCTTTCGATTCTAATCTCAAAGGAAAAGTCTCTTTGATAATGAAATGGAGAATTTAACTAACTTTCTTGCCCTCGTGCACGTTTTTCGATAACATTGGCGTGACCTAGACTTTAGCGTCCTCGTGGGTTTAACAGTCAATTCATACCCGGTGCATTACTGTGTCACTTTTCGTCTTTATAATAACCCCTTTTCTATCTTTAAATGAATGAAAATATTTCTTCTCCTTAATTCATGCAGTTTTCAGCTTATTAGTGGGGAAATTGAACTAAGTCCAATTTTTCGTAGATAAATGTTACGCGAAGAAAACATCTGCACTTATTTTACTCGTTTCCCCCTCAATGTCAACCTCTGCTTTTTAAATCCAAACGTGTTCCGATGTAATGCGGCATTTTCAGCAACCGTGGCTTGCATGTTGAAGTACACCTTGAGGACTCTTTCGATTGTCCATCAGGAAAGAATATTTTTTCCTCAAACTGTCTTTATGCAAAATCTTAATTCTGTTACCCCGAGGGATATTTTGATTCATTAATGGAAAAGGAAAAGTAAATAAGGTGGATTTTTAACTCGTATCAATATAAGATGTAATAAGTCGGTTTTTTTGTCATTCGTCTTTGAAATGAATTCGTTAGAGCCTGGTTGAGTGTTAATGGCTCAAACTTCGACGTCAGAAATTTTGTATTTTTTCCGTACATTAGTTTTATGCTGCCTATGTCTTCATCTTCTTCTTAGCCATTTAGCGAAAGTACTTTTGTGATAACGGATATCATCGAAAGAGCCAAGTACTATTTTACCGGGTTCTACTTCATTTTTTAGTAGAATCCAAAGAGGCAAATTCATTTAAATGCAATCAGAAAAAAATAAACCTGAATGCCAATTTTGTTTCTCTAAATTTCGGATATCTGAAGCGAAAATCAGTGTAAGAGATATGTGTGTGTGTAGTTGCGGTATGTGCGGGAGGCATTCGTAGATTAATTTGAAGACCCCTAGCGGCTAAAAATGGATTTTTTTGTTTGGATTAGTAGGAACGATCGACACGGAGTGTCCCTCCTTCTTGACTTCCCTAAATTATAAATCTCCCGCGCAAAGATTGAGATGGACAACATGCGCGGGCGAGTGAATAAATCCTGTCTTGTTGCGCGAGTTCCAGAACCCAGGGTTCAAATAGTGAAAGGCTGGTGACCTAATACCACCTGCCACACTCCTCCTGGGTGATTTGCGGGGTACGGCGTAAAAGGAAATTGATGAGTCGGATCGGCTGAGCGAGACTCATTCCACTGCCAATTAGAGTCCTTGGTCGTCACGTGTCACCCCGACCTGTTTAAGGTTGAGGGACGCCTTCCCTCGCCTCTCCTCGGAGAGACAGCACCGAGAGAGCAGAATCACGTCGCCGCCTACGAGGTTCCCACCCCAAGGAAAGTTTCCACGAAATCCCATCTTTTCCGCGTTCCCTCCCTCGGATGATATCTTCCTCCCACGTTCCTTCCACTTCGCTCCTTCGCCCTCACTCACTCCACCGACCTCCTTTCCCCCGCTTCAACTTCCACCCCTGCCGCCGTCTCCTCCGACCTCTCTCACCTCTCGTGGCCGCGCTTTTTTCATTTCACCCGCCCACAAGAGTACATAAACTTGAGGAGGGTAAAAAAAATTCCCCCTCAAAATAGAGCGCCCCATCCCTTCACCCACCCAACACACAAGACCACAACCCTGCCTGCTCTCCCAAGCAAACATACCACTCTCGCCCTATATCACCATCTGTCACCCTCAGAAGAGGTATTTATTATGATTCCCTTCTTCCAAGAGAGATAGAAAAAACCTTCCTCCCTCACTGTTTCAATTCTTTCTCGCCCCCCCTCTCTCTATCCCCTCTCCCTCCATTACGTCAACCCCTTCTCCTGCACTTTCCCTTGCTTTCCTCCCCCCTCCCCCCCCGGCAAGGCCCACTGAAATGTGGGTAAGGAATGATCCTCTCACACTAGAACGGTAGTAGGTGGTATCAGGAAGAATACGAGTAGAGCTGGAAATGGAGAGAGAGTGTGTGTTTGGGGGGTGGTTGGAAAGTGATAGATATTCTTCGGTAAGTTTCGTTTGGGACCGCGGACATTGATAAGAATAGATGGCCACACGTCTTTGTTCCGCTGGAGGATACGGTGATGGAACGGTGGCACCTCGAACCCTATACCCCTCGAACCTTGGCTCTATGAGAATCTGATATTTTATTTCCCGTTTCACATTTGTGAAAATTCTTTAGTCTTTAACGTAATGACTCACACAGCTCGTTTGGAGTTCGTGCATTGGTAATGAGTCACCATTTGCATCAAAATTTCGTTCAGAATATTTTTGGCAGCTCAAGTCGGCGGGGAATAATTAACATGTCAACCAGTCACGACCACATTGCCTTTGAGAGAGAAAAAAACCTAGGGACAAGAAATCTTTGAGTTTTTAAACGGGATACATTAGGAAACACTGCATTTTTAGAGCACAAAAGACGATATTGACGCCAAATAAATAGACCGATGCCATCCAATGAGTAGCATTAATACGTTACGGAGGCGGAGGAGATCAGAGAGGCACAGAAAGGAATAGAGATAGCGTAGAGTCTAAAGCTGGATGAGATATGACGTAGAAGACTGCTCTAACGAAAGTTATGGGTCCAGAGGGAGGGAAGGGGCACTTTAACTCCCCATTTCAAGCGACACACACATTTACGGTCCTGTTGCAAGTAACAGAATCCAAGTGCACTCTCCGGGGACCAAAAGGATGCAAGAGTGCCACAACTCTTGAAGGAATCGAGCCTCGGTTCTTTGAATGGGAAGCCGGGTACCCAGAACCCACGAGGGTGGAGGCGAAATCAGAGCTGCAAGAGGGCCAGGACTAAACAAAACTTCTTTCTATGTCTTCCGGTTTAAACGAAAGTTTCACGTGAATCGGGACATTCTTTAAAATAGGAAAAAGTGGCTATTGAAATTACGTGTATCGCTGATAGAGCTGTTTATTGGCGATGATCTCCGAAAGGATTATATTGAAAATTCTCAATGATTTTAAAAAGTATGTACGTATTCTTCCAATTTACCTCTTAACAATGTAAAGAGGAAGTACTCGTATGCATAAGTGCTGCAACTAATGCATTATTTCATTTTTAGTGAGTGACTGTAGTTTACTGAAAATTTGCTGGAGTTCTTTGGTTCAAGCGGTCTTTCGATTAATAAAAATCTGCATCTGCACAGCACCCTGCAAGCCGCCGAGAGGTGGTGTGGCGGGGATGCTAAGGTGCCAGCATTCTCTATGCATGGAGATGAATTTATGCGTAAATATAAATATGTCATAGTTGCATAATTTAAAAAGACGCGCAATGATAAACATGTATATGTCAATCTGCATAGTAGCTGAATAATGGGTTCGTGGACTGAATTTTCGAATTAAAATTTTTGAATTAAAGGTGCAAAGTTTGTTTTTTATAATTAATAACGCCATGAGAGATCATAAAAGTTTTAATAGAGTGATCAACTGGAGAACCGACAGATGTATTTTTTCTCGCAAATAAATAAGGTTAAGAATAGCTGCAGAGGAGGGTAATGGTAAAAAAATATTCCTAAGTAACCTAGTATGAAACCGTTATTTCATCTTAGCCTTCTTTCATTAGGTTAAAATGCTGTTAATTCGTCCTTCTTACTCAGATACGTATGAAATTTTTTTACGCTTAGATATCACAGTGATTGTATGTGGCTGTAACAATTATTTCCGTTATTTAATTAATGTATTATTTATGTTGCTATTAATAAAGGATTCTGAGCTGATACCTTAGGCTTTATGGATTCGTAAAACGTCTACTAATGGGCACAAACTTCGAAGGCCGTAATCTTGTCTCCATCGGTAGTAAACAACATTCCGGTCCTCGGAGTCTTCGCCCAAAATGGTATTAATTTCAATTGGCAATTAACATTGAAAAAATGCTTAATTATTATGTTGCAATTTCTTGGTGTGAATTCGATATAATATAGTAAAATATCTGCTTCGCTTTTGCGATTTTCTACGGCTTTCTACCCAATCAGTATCGATGTAAAGTGTAGGAAAGCAAGAATGGGAATGGTTCAATGCAATCGAAATTTGCAATAGTAAAAACATTGTGGAAAAGTGCAAGTGCCAAGTGTTAAGCTTTTCGTTATGGAGGGTTTCCATCACGTCAGAATTTATTCAGTAACATGTACTTAAAATTGTTCTCTTCCAGCGAACCTCCTGTCAAGTTGGTGGCGTCAAAACAGCAGAAAGCAGGGTGAACGGAATCATGAATCTTCACTGTGAGTTCGCGCACGTACAAGTGAGTACCAAGTTAATATTTACATTTTTTCGCCAAAATCTTACATAATTTTGGCATTTCGGACAATTAAAAAAAAAACAGAATTTTCGTGGGAAGAGTATGGTGTTTGATTCGTGTTGAAATAAAGGATATTTCTTCCACTCTAACGAGTATTCGCACCCCTGCATCTGTGACTTAGCAAATTTAAGGAACACTTTCCGACAACTTTTGATTTTTCTGGATGGATTCAGAGCGATGCGAATGGCGTGTGAGAAATTTAACCCTGGATGAGCAGGTGGAGATGCCATGGCGTTGATATCCATGTGAGGGAATGAGCAATCACGGGCTGTCATTTTCATGCGAAAAGGGGAGAACAGGCAGTATATATTCCTAGCATATATTACATTTATTTGGGAAAAAATATATCGGAGCAAAGGAAAAATTTATTTGCTACAGAGAATTTATTTGAGTGTGATTGGCGTCTGGTGCATTATCTGTGAAATTATTTCGACATAAAAACGTTTGTAGTTATTATTATACATTTATAATTTTTAGTTTAAGTTTAATTAGTTACTAAAATGAATATTTATCCTTAAAATGTAGAAAAAATGAAATAATGAAGTTAATTAAGCCGTCAATAGGGACGTGGTAATCCAGTGGTTGCGTCCAGTGGTTGGTCCAGAGCGTTGGATTACTGACCAGGTGGCCGGGTTTGATTCCCACGGAAGTCTCTGGGCACTCACAGCTTCAGCCAATCTGCGTGGTTATTCTGCGTGGTCTTCCTGGAAAACCATAAGCGGCACATGGAAGGGAACTAGCCCCCCTACCCTGATGAGTGAATTCCACATACCATATACGAGGGTCATCCGGAAAGTAGTACCCGTTCGTGAAATAAAGACACACAAGTAAATATTAACAAACATAAAAAATTTTATTTGAAAGAGGATACTTTAAACTACTTCTCAACATAATCTCCAAGCAAATTAAGGCATTTGTCATAACGTGTGACAAGTTTCTGTATTCCTGCTGCATAGTCCTTCGCCGCCAGCTCATTGAGATACAGGGTCACTCCTTCTTTAAGTTCTTCATCGCTGTCAAATCTTTTTCCTGCCAAAAAGTCTTTAAGCTTTGTAAAGAGATGAAAATCTGAAGGGGCCAAGTCCGGGCTATACGGTGGATGGTCGAAAGTTTCCCATTTGAATTGCTGCAAAAGTTTTTGTGTTATCCCAGCTGCATGAGGCCTGGCATTGTCATGAACGAGAATGACACCAGTAGACAATAGACCTCGCCGCCGATTTTGTATTGCCCGCCGTAATTTCTTTAATGTTTCACAATACGCATTGGCATTAATAGTGTCTCCACGGGCCATAAAATCAATAAGCAATACACCTCGTCGATCCCAGAAAATGGTTGTCATGAGTTTCCTGGTGGACAGAACTGTCTTGAATTTTTTTGGTTTGTTTGGTGAATGAGCATGATGCCACTCCATTGACTATCGTTTACTCTCAGGTGATGCATAACAAACCCATGTTTCGTCACCAGTAATTATGCGAGTCAAGAAAGAGTCTCCTTCATCAGAATAACGTCCCAAAAACGTCAGTGCTGCAGCCATACGCTTGGTTTTGTGCTCATCTGTAAGCATGCGAGGGACCCATCTTGCACAAATTTTTGCATAATGCAGATGGTTTTCAACAATTTCATGAACAATTGTTCGAGAAACATTGGGAAAATGCTCACAGATGTCATCAATTGTGACGCGCCGATCGTTCCTCACGAATTCGTCAACTGAGCTCACCAGTTGGTCTGTAATGACAGACGGTCTCCCCGAACGCTCATCGTCGTGTGTGTTCCCCCTCCCCATGTTGAAGTTGCGACACCACCGCCGAACAGACGACTCGTCCATTACATTGTCTCCATACACCTCCTTTAATTGGCGATGAATATTACATGGGCGAACGTTTCTTGCATTGAGGAATTTAATCACTGCCCTCACTTCACAACTGGCGGCGTTCTCAATTTTTTTAAACATTGTAAACAATCACAGAAACAACACAGGCAATGCTAGCGTCACGCAACTTGGCTCAGAGAAGGCAGACAAGCCAATGAAGCTATCTGACCTCGTCCAGCGGCTACTCGCGTCGTCAGCACTTCATGCGGCACGAACGGGTACTACTTTCCGGATGACCCTCGTAGATCTTAATACTAGACGAGCTCTTCCCTCACCAGGCAAATCAACCGAATTGTTGACCAATGTGGTTTACGTCAATGCATTTTAAACTAACCAAATGTTATTTCATCATTGTTTTAGCTAGTAAAAATTATGAAATACAGTAAATTGCATTTTACAGAAAAAATATACGTTATTCGTTCCGATTTTGATTCTAATGAGCAAGGCTACCACACTTTCAATGCGTTTAATTTTTTCCAACGCCGCACTTTTGAAGAAGATACCCTGAGATTAGGCACACATGAGCAGTCTTGAAACACTTAAATAGTTGGCAAAGAATCTTTAGGTCAGCGATTTAATCATGGTTAATAAGGAGGGGAAGAGTGAAAGTGGCTAGATAGAAATTCATTGGAAACTTGGAAAAACTTGACCAATCTTCAAAAATAATGTTATTAACAGTGAATTAATAAATACGTTAGCTTGATTTTAGAGGTATACGAGTATACTCGTGTGTAGTGAGTATAATTTTGCATAGAAATTCCATTGCCATGAAATTTCGATTCGATTTGCTCAAATGACGGGGCATTTTTAAAGTACGAGTAAAGTTAAAAGAGCAGATGAATGAACAAAAATGTCAATATGCCAATTTTTAATGCACCAACGCAAATGGGCAGTATTAGCCATTTTATTAGCATGTTATCTAAAGCAGCCATCAATGAGAGCAACATTTAATGCAATTTCATACTCTGCTTTCCTCTCATTAGGCTATATCATACTTCTTGGCTTACTCTTAGTGTTCGGGAATAACTGGGTTTTTCTGACTTAAATTTGAGGCAAAAAACTTTGGTTTGCGGTACCCACATTTGACGAAGGAAAATTGATGAAAATTGAATGAGCATCAGATGACTTTTGGAGATTTTGTTTTAAGCATACATTGTAAAAAAATGACCCAATTGCCCATAAAAAATTCTGGTTCCTTGTGCCGATGGAAATGCTCATTTTACCCACAGCGATATCCTCAAACTCAATTTCATGCCGTTAATTTGGCAATGAAAAGGTATGGTGTATACTTTTTCATGGGCTCCAAGTACAAATACTGTGCGCATTCATTGAATTAGATGAATAGTTATTTAATACTCATTTTTCCGTGACAGAATTTCAGTAATGTCTTCCAACCATACGGCCATCCGGTAAAACTATTCGTAATGCAGTGGAATTCTTAATTTAAAGGAGATTTGAACGGTTTCATACAGCTAAAAATGGACCACTTTAAGCCAGGCCACTACCGGTACGCTCCGCGGCTAATGAGAGAAATGTTTCAAATAGAAAAAAACCATCGTCACTATATGAATTTAGTTTATATAATCCATAGAGTTTATTCAGGAATTGAGGATTGGGATGCGGAGGAGAGAGGAAGCGGGTGCACCAATGCGTGGTGCACATAAGAGGGTGGGAGGAGAAGAGAAGTCTCGGAAGGGTCATAGGGTGGGAATAAAGAAGATGAGAGTGGCGAAGAATGGCGGGGGAAGAGGAGTGAGATATCAATTCCCTTTCCGTGACCCTTCCTCCTCCTCAGATACCCCTAATACCCTCTAAATCCCTCCTCCCATCCATTCCCCACCCTTCGCGGACCGCCACCCCAATCACCTCCTCATTCTTCCCACACTGAGACCCACAAAAGAAGAGTTAAGAGATATAGATTGCCGCGGCGTCGACAAGAGGGAGATTCAAAAGGGGATGTCTCCTTTCGTCTTCCCTCGCCTCCCCTCCCTCGGCAGGGGAAAATGCGAGGGCGAAATAGGAGGCGGTACTCACAGCCACCGAAGTTGGCTCCCCCCCGCCCCACCACGAAAAGAACCGCGGCTGCGCTCGACCATCTCTCCACCCCCATCTTCCTTCCCACCACCAATCCCTGCAGCTCTTCAACTCTGCCCCTTCGCCCCACCAACTTGCGTCTAACCTGATTGTGTGACCCAGTCGAGGGCGCGATCATTCTCTCTTTCCTACACCCCATCCCCACCCCGTCAGTTATTATCAGGAATATCCTGAACTGCTCTCCATTTAAGAAAAACTCATCCCAATCCGTTCCCATTTTCCTTTCTTTAAAATTATTCCCCACGCGATTGCGACGTGGTTTGAATTTCTCGGGTCGAGCGTGGGGAAGAGGTGCGAAGGAAAAAGTGTTTTTTTTTCTCCTCTGGATGCCCACGATTTCTTTCCCGGAGCGTTCTCTTGAAATGGAGGAGTGTCCCTAAATATGTTGGCCTCTTCTCCTTCTTTCTCTTCCCTTAACCCACTCACTCTTTCTCGAGTTCTCCCTGGCGCACTCCACGTTTCTACCCCCATCAGACCAGGACGTGAGACGTGCCCTTGTTTCCCTGGGCAACTCTCCCGGATAGCAAACTCTGAGACCCGAGCGCAGGCATCCATGCACGTGATCGAGGGCGCCATCTGTTTCTAGTGATTATGCAGGTTAACTCAGGGTCGTTCTTGATTCCCTTGGCTCCTCAGTCTAAAAGGGGTGTGTTGTCCGTCCGGGGGAAGAAAATTTCGGCGTGTAGTGCTCTTCGGTCAGGCTCACCCAACCTCGTGTCCCACATCGTTGCCTTGCGTTGCGGTGATGGCGTATTCGATCTCTGGTCAAGTGTTCTCCGGAGGTGGAGTAAGATCTCTGGCCATGATGGCTGCCGGAGCATCTACAAAATTTTCGCTATGGTTCGTCATATTTTTTGCGATAGCAAGTGCCAAAATCTTTCCCACTTCCCTATTTCCTATGCCGGTTTCAATCAGTTGATTGGGTCCGAAAAAAACCAAAAGGTTTTTCTGTACGCACATTCTTCGTTATTGTATTATTTAGTGGGGATCTGTTATGAATATGCCAAGGAGTTTTACAAATTTAATGCTGAGGAATGAATGCCTCTGAATTCATAAACGAGTTAGGACGTCGCAAAAGTTGAATTAGAGATTAAGGAGTCGACCAGCCTTTGGCCATCCAAAGTATTTCAAAATTGGAACAGGGATTTCCTCTTTTGATGATAAATACTCTGACTTATCACTGGGGACTACCTTTGAAAATTTGAATGGTTTTCTCCAATTGCCCAAGCCACCTAATGGCAGGTCTTGAAATAATTTTAATCTATGTGGAGGACAATTTTTTCCGTACCGTGAAATGAAACCTTTCACTATGCGTGTGCACGGAGAACATTGTGAATTTTTTACATCAAAAGGAGCTTTTTGTCATCATGGGATATCGCTACAAAATAAACCTAAGGACCACCCTTTTTTTCCTCGAAAGGTTTATGTAGCGGGTGTATGTGTGTAAACGAGATGGAAGACGCCCGGCGAAGAAAAATTGCCACTGCAGGGAAGGGTTCTAAGGACGTATGTACTCCTCGAACCGGGTCGTAAATATGGTAACAAAAAAATAAATGGCAGAGAGCGGGGGATTTGGAGAAAGGCGGTTTGTGGAAGAACTGATGTGGCGGCACTTCCGCCGTAGAAATATCATTCCCCATGCATTCACTTTTTCTCTGGAGTGGGTCACCACATTTCCCCTAGGTGGGGCGTGCGGGGTCGCCGCGTTTTTCTTTCGGCAGTGGCAAGAGAAAGATTGCGTCGGTGGACGCTGAAATGATTGGGCAAAAGAGTTGGCTGGATCAATGCAGGGAGTGGACGAGCTCGAGTACGCTCAAATAATCGAAATCAGCTTTCGGAAAAATGTTTCTCGCGTTTTTTTTTTCACTTAGCGGAGCACATCCCTCCTCCTCCAATAATCCGCATGTCATCATCTCCTTAGGTTACTTCGAAAAATACGAAGGGATTCGCTCATTTCGATATTATTTTTTAAATGTCAATCGATGAGTTGTGATAATTCTATTGAAGATTTTTTTCCCTTCTTTCCTTACGAAAATATCCCACCATATGCCGAAAGATATTTTATGATCCCTAACAAAACTTCTAAGAGCGATTTGTGTATGATGCTTTAACAGAACACTTGTCCTGTAATATATTATCAGTTTCGTTTACAGATATTATGTAAGTTCGCTGGTTTTAAGAGGTTCTTATTAAAATTTGAAACATACTCTTAAAGCTATTTGGCCCAACTTCTGTGACCCAAGTTTTTTAAATACCTGAAACTTCCGCTTTTTTTCATCACAAGTTAATTAATATCATTTAAATAAAGTCAAGCAGGTGCTGTTGTGCTAATACTATAAAAAGTCTCATGTGTTTGCGCGTATTATATCAACTTTCCGTGAGAAGGACATTTTCCCTTCTTATCTCTACTCCATTAATTAATAGGTGGTAGATAGTAGTAAGAGTAGATCTCCAACTGGTAGTACCACACCGCCATAAAAGCATGCATTAAATCTTGCATTTTTTGTGCCAATTTCTGTAAAAATCAAAATTTGGAAACCCTATTTTATCATCGTCATTTAATAGAGTGTACCACTGAACATTACCAAATAGAAGCCATTTAAACAAAATGATATTTCCATGAAATCTCGATTCAACCTCCTTTAATTAACTTCTATTTCGCCAGTTTGCGGCTCAAGCGAATATTTGTTTTCTCGGGAACAGCGCCCTGTGCGAAATTGTGGGTTGGAGCCACTAAGGGTAGGAGGAGAATGGAGCCACACGATAACGAAGGCTTTCCCGCCATCGGTTTTAGCCGCGAGCTCTCCCAGCTCAAGTGCATCTCAATTCCACTCACTCTTCCCTCAGAAGTTTTCATCACGCCGTGGAAATTTGTTCTATGAATCTCATAATGGAGGTACTGCGCCTTCCCCGGTTAATTTGTACTTCACTCCTCCGCTAATAAGAGATGGGCTCCCTAACTACTTTAGAGACGGCGAGCCAAGACTTTGAGGCTCCCTGTTCTCATGTAATTTTAATTGACACTGCCGAGTCACCACGACGTGATCATTATCCATCCCCTAAAGGTATCCTAGAAGGTGACTAATTTAAATGATGCAGAAAAGTCGCTGAGGTCATATTCCTTAATCCATAAACTGAGCCATAATAATCCACGGGTATAAGTTTTTAGGAATTCAATCTTGGAAGTAATTTCAGTGTGTCATTTGGTTCATCTATTACAATGCGATATAATTTAATAGACACTCTATAGGGGTGAAATGATTTATTTTAAAGAATAAGATACTTTTATTTGAGCACTCATGAAATTATCATAGAGTGGTTATGATATAATGACATGGAAAAATGAAATTAACATTATTGTTAGTCGGAAGACCTTTTTGTCACATTATTGATTAATTTGCAGTAAAAAATAAAGGTTTTTCACTGGATTGAGGACCATAAATTGAATTCATTTACATTGATGTTTATTCCGTTAAACAAACAACTTAGCAAGCGAAGTCTTCAAAGTCACTGATTGTAATTTACAATTGTAGTGTCTCCAACTTTGTATTTCTTACTCCCACCAAGTTGCCTTAATTTTGTGCATTTCAGAATACCTTCAACGACGAAGTTTGGATCAATAGAAAGCGTCGTCGGTGGTATTATTTTACCCTAAGTAAACCACCTATGTTATCATCTGAAATATTTATCTTTGCCGTACACTCATCTCAATTCCCTATTTCCTTCGCTCTGTTTTATGCGCCCTCACGGTGCCCCTTGGTTTTCCATCATTTCCTCAACTCTTTCTGCCTGAGCGGGTCAGAGGGATAACTCCCACAAAGGAAAACGTCGTGGGTTCGAGTTCGTATCATATTCCGTCCCAACATGAGTGATGTATGTTGTGTAGGAAACCTAGCTCATCGAAACCTAGCTACTCGACTACCTAGTTACTCGAAGCTACATTTCAGTCAACAACAAGTCAACAAGTCAATGTTATTTGTACCTACGGAGTTACTAATAAGCATTGCAAATCTTATTCAAATATATAAGTTACTACTCAAGTAGTCGTTTTCGAGCACTTCGATATGAGGAATATCGCAGATTCCCTTCTTCCAATCCATATTTAAAGGACATCACAAGAGAGGGGGGCGTGAGAAAGTACAAAAACGTTTCCTAGGTGATCAATGTTAATAAGCACTACAAAGGACCAAAATTCATGCCTGCTTTAGGTAAAATAAATATTTCCTAATCTATATTATGCAAATTCTGACGCAAGATAATTTTTGTATGATAAGATCTGAGCATTTAGCAAATCACTGAGAGGTCCACGAAGCAGTAATATTTGCAAGAGACGTCAAAATGTAGACATAAGGCGATGCTTTATATACGCAGATTACCAGCAATATGCTTCAATTTCAACTATCTAACCCCATTTCATATGCGTAAGTCTACAAAATTCGGAAAAAGCGGATGCATTGCTCTAGAACATAGGAGTGTTAACATTAAAAATCCAGTAACATGAATGATTTCATCGAATAAATCATTCCCATAATTCATTGAGGTAGGTTTTGGGTCGACACCGACTGAAAAACAATAAATTTCCTTGCCTCTCCCAAGAAAACACCGCCTGAAGTCAGACACAAAAACAAACCTTTCTTCCTACCTTTATTTCGTGTACTATGCCTATTCTTTTCATTCCCACTTCTCGCTTCCCTAACGTTCTCCTCTCTATCACAGTCTTCAACATCCCATCTCCAATCATACTGCTCTGCGTCCACATTTCCCGCCTCCTTCAGTCTACCAATATAATCCATAAATAAAATAGGTGGGATGGAAAGGGACGTCTGTTAGCTCTAAAGCGGAATGGACGATGGGTTCCGGCAGTTTGTGCATCGGAAACGACGGCCGGTTACGAAACGGGTATCATCCCTCGAGATGGCGGTTTTGATCAGACGCTTGGCTGCGACGAGCGCACCCTCGAGGGTTATAGGGACACACCCCTTTTCCCCCGTGCAGTGAGACCCCAGATTACAAATACGCAGGGCCGCCTTCCCGAGAGCTCGTACGTCGGAGGAACTCGGTGGCATGCAACCGACGGGCTCACGTAAAGCGCGTGCAACTTCATTAGCGACTCCGCGGAGGATGAAATATACAGCAGGATACTAACTCCGATTTCTCGGCTGTGGAGCCGAGGGGTTGGAGCCGGGGGGAGTAGGCGACCGGAACGGAGAACCGAATTTAGGGCTCCGTCTTGATTTCTAAGGAGCCCGACGATTAAATGTTGAACGGAGGAGGATAATGAGTACAAAAACACGGGCCCTTCCCGGGGAGGGCGGGTCCTCTCCAGTTAGTGCGGCGATGCCTACGGCCTCAGTCAGTGTATCACTTTAACCCTACCCAGAGAGGCTTGCCGTAAGCGACAGTTGTCATGAACGTATAATAATTCCTCGTTTAATTGATGCAATTTATGTTGCAAGCTTAATTAAAAGACTCGTGCAGCATCAAATTCATCTAAGTCAATGAATTTACGCTAAATCACGGTGACACACGAGGAGGTTTTTGTTGTAGGCAGATAATTTGAATTCGTTAAAGTTCATGAGGTAAAATGTGAATTTGCGGCCGCTGTAACGATTTTGGGTGGTTATTTCATTGATGAGCAAAATATATGGCAGGGATGAATAAATTTTTGCGCTTAAGTGACCAAATGAGTGAAAAAGCTTCCTCTATTAAAAATTTTTACGATAAACCACATGTTTATCTTCTTCATTTTTCGAAGGATTTGATGATTATATCATAAAAAATTTGAACTTTAGGAAAGTGCTCTTATTTGGTCATCATTTTGTCCCAGTTTAACCATATAACTTCCGATGTGCATTTACTGAATTTCTTCGTACGAGTCACGGACACTGAAGCTTCGCTACATACTTGGAGCTTCATACAGTTTAGTTTAGCAGTCTGTGAGGTTGGTGTTTCCTCAATTATAGCCGTTGTCATTTGAATGGAAAACTTACATCAGAAAACCACAATAATAGTTAAATGGATCGCAGGGCAGAGTCTTCCTATTCTGGTTTTAACAACATCGATTCAGTCTTTTGAAGCTTTTCTGGAGTAAATTCGTCAACGTAAATGTATTTAAGACAGTTATAAACCGTGACAACTCTTCAGTGGCTTCAATGACCGCGACTTCCACACCGTTCTCAGTATTGCTTTCAAATGACCTGGTATTTTTATTGACCACCATACTAATATAATCTCCTCTTGGGTTTCTATTCCTAGGTCTTTTAGCCCAGCCGCGATTCATCATCATTCTCATTTTACTCCCTGGTTTACATCTACATCTACATAAATACCCTGCGAGCCACCAAAAAAGGTGTGTGGCAGGGGGTGTAGCACCATGAGGGAAGGGTAAGGGATGAGGGGGTTGGGGTTTTCAAATAGGTGAGGAAAGGTGGGGGGAACCTGTAAGAAAAAAAAATATATATATTTACACACATATATACACATACATATATACATATACATAGATATCCTCGCACAGTCCCTAAACTGCACGTGAATACTTATTGTACTGAACTAACTCCTGGGGAATTTCGACTACAGGCATTCTGGTCCCTTATCATTCTTGGAAAAAATGACATTTTAAACCTGTCAGTCTTGCAGCCTATCTCTCTAGTCTTATATTCGTGATCCCTTCGACCGTAATACATGGTTGGGGTTCGTATTATATCCTTGATGTAATCGGAAAAGGGCCCATCTTTAAATGTTTTTAATAAGTTTAATCTATATTGTAAACGCCGCTGTGTAAGAGAATCCCAACCTAAATTGTCTAGCAAAGTGGATACGTTGCTGCGTTAGTCATAACAATGTTTGAAAAATCTAGCCCCCCTCCGCTGAACTCGATCTAATTCTGATATCAAATTTATATTTTGAGGATCCCATATACTGGCAGCATACTCTAGGTGGGGCCTGACCAAGGCAAGGGAAACATCGTTCTTTCACTTTTTCGTCGCATTTACCTAGCACTCTTTTCACTATTCCCAATTTTTTATTAGCACGACCGCATATTTCTCGTATGTGTTTTCCCCAGGACAGGTCGTGAGTAATTGTTACACCCAAGTATTTAAAGGAATCTACCCTCTCGATATTGGTTTGTTTCACTTTGTAACTATAAGGGAGGGAATTACTCTTTTCCCAAAAATGTATTACTACGCATTTAAAAAAATTTAATTCCAATTGTGTATCGCACCAATTTTGAATTGCATCTAGGTCGTTGGCTAACACGACTCTGTCTTCGTGACTTCGGATGTCCCAATAAAATACTGCATCATCGGCGAAAAGACGGAGCTTGCTATTAACCATGGTACTGAGGTCGTTTATGTAAATAAGGAATAAGAGGGGGCCTATGACACTTCCTTGTGGTACACCCGACGTGACCTTGACAATATCGGATGATACACCGTCCAGGACGACTGTTTGGACACGATCACTTAAGAATTGTTTAATCCAGTTAATAATACTCTCGTGTATTCCTTAAGTTTCCAATTTCGCGAGTAATTTGCAATGAGGGACTTTATCGAAACCTTTCTTAAAATCTAGGAATATCGCATCAACCGGATTACTACTTTCACCGGAGTTCAATATATCATGTACAAAAAGTGCGCAGGATCTACCCTTACGGAAGCCGTGTTGGTTATTAATCAATAAATCTTGGCTATCGAGGTGCCTCATTATGGATCTAACAATGATGTGTTCAAGAATCTTACAGGAAATGAAAGTGAGCGATATTGGCCTATAATTACTGGGGTCCTCCCTGACTCCGTTTTTAAATATGGGTGTTACCGAAGCTACCTTCCAGCCGTTTGGCACGCTTTCTTCTGCTAATGATTTCTTAAATATTATATCAAGATAAGGGGCAATTTCAGCCGACAGTTCTTTATACACGCGCGCCGGTATCTCATCAGGTCCCGGAGATTTTTTGGGGTCTATGTTTTTAAGGAGTAATTCTATTCTATTGAACATCATGTGAACAGTACTATAGGGGTACTTCAGAAGCTAAGTATCTATGAAAATTAGTTTAAGGATTGGAACCAGCCATACTTTGTTTGAGAAGCAAGTGATACGCATTATTTCATCGGTTGAAAAAAATGTATTATTTCATATCGTTTTCCGATTCGTCTTTCAGCAATCGTTTGACCCTTCTACTTCTCCCATTCTGTGGAAACTAATATCTAATTAGTGAATCAGAGGAATTTCAGCTTTAGAAAATCTAACTCTGCTCCACACTCTTTATTAACCATACCAATAATCTAAACTATGCCTCGTCAAAATTAAAATACTATAGCGATTAAGATATGACATTTGACAACGCTGCCTTAAAATCAAGCGTGAGATGATGTGATATCCGTGTTCTTGAGACCATTTTGACCTTGTAAACTGGAAAAAATTACTCGTTAATCTGTCTCACGCTGATAAAGAGTCAGCAGTTGGGAACATAAAATATCATGTTTGTAAATAAATGAATAGCTCAACTCCTCCGCAGTTGGGTGACTCCTGTAGGTCTCATTTTATATCTGATGGGTAAACATCTGCCCACCAGATATGACTTGCTTTTTTGTCACTGTTTATTCTACGCAGATAATATTGAAATAAAGTCAACATTGAACTGATTATGGATCCGACAAGGAAGTACAAATAAGCAATGGTAGAAAATCCTACAATAAGCAAAGAACAAAATGAAATGAGAGGTATGCGGACCAAGAGCAGAGCTATATTTGAGACATGGAGTGAAACTAGGAAGCTCACGACTGTACATTAATCTCCTTATTTAGGCGTTGAAATTTAAATCGCCATATTCAAAGTTGTAATGCATTCAGTGTACGTTATCGTGCATGTTTAAATTAACACAAAAATACGACGACCAATAGCACTAGAGAGTACTGCGATTTAGAATGATTATTTTTGATTCTTTGATGTACCATTACAATGTAAATATAATTCACTTCGTATTTTAATTACACAGGCTAACAGTGGTTTTGGTGCCGGAGCTTTTAATGTTGATTTAAAAAACAATTGGGGTGCTGAATCCAATTATGACACTAGTTTTTTCCTATCAGCTATAGTTTTCAAGATATAGATATGTTGTTACTTACGTAAAAAAATCTTCTACATGATGATATGGGAATATTATATTAATAATAAAACCCACTAAATATAAAGACTTGGTTTATTTCTAGGGCTGTTAAATCACCCACAAACACAACAGAATTTTACAATACAATTGAACACAAATACTAAAATTTTTTACTGTAATAAAACAAATTGAAAAGAAAAAAATACATAAAAACAGCACTCAACACATCGGAAGCTTCTTTTGCGCGATTTTCTTGAGTGCACTTTGTTCAAACAGTCTCGTTTTAAGCACCAGCAGTAATCTGCCATCATATGGTTATCCCATCTTCCTTGGTAGCGAGCTTCCATTGTTTTTATATCCTGGTGAAATCTTTCACCTTGTTCTTCACTTGTGTCTCCTAAATTTCCAAGAAAATTGTCTAAGTGGCTGTGTAGGTAGTGAACTTTTGTGCTCATATTACATCCAAGTGATTTGAAGTTACTGAGCATAATGTTTACCAGCTCAATATAATTTTCACTTTTGTGATTTCCTAGAAAATTTTTTATGACCTCAACAAATGACATCCAACTAATTTTTTCAATCTCATTCATTGACTCGACAAAAGCAGGATCCTTTGTAAGTTGTCTGATTTATGGCCCCTCAAAAATACCAGCTTTAAGTTTTTCAATACTTATATGGGGCATCTTTAGTCTTAAGTAGCCGAAGCATGGTCCATCCTTGTCAAGAGCCTTTACAAATTGCTTCACTAGGCCTAGTTTAATATGTAGAGGCGGTAAGATGATTTTCTCTCTTTCAACTAAAGATTCAGCAATGATGTTTTCTTTCCCAACAACCAAGTTTTCTCTCTTAGGCCACTCCTTAATCCAGTGGTTTTGTCTGTCCCTGCTATCCCAGAGGCACAAGAAACAAGGATATTTTGTGTAGCCACTTTGCTGCCCAAGAAGAAAGTTCACCATTTTTAAATCTACACAAATCACCCAGCGATGTTCCTGGTATTTTATCTTCTGTAAGACCAATGCTATTGTATCGTATTCTTCTTTCATTTTAGTTGAATGAGCGATTGGTATTGCGCCAAACCTGTTACCATTGTGAAGAAGTACACATTTTAAACTACGCTTGGAGCTATCAATAAACAAACGCCAATCACTAGCATCATATTGTGATAGTAGTCCCATTTTTTCCAAAAGACCGTAAACGTCTAAACAAAATGTAAGATTGTCTTCTTGAGTAAAGAAGGGTAGCATATCCTTTTCCCTTGTGCGATAAAAACTTATTTTTGTACCGGGTTGCAGTAAATTCTTTTCATGCAGTCTTGATGCTAGTAGTTCGGATGCTTCCTTCGATAAGTTCAGTTCTCTAGCAAGATCGCTTAGTTCATCTTGATTAAATAGTTGAGGAATTGTTGATACCCCCTCGTAGTCACTGCCACTATCGTCAATAGAATGAGAAATGTTTTCAAATAACTCAAATTCTTCCTTAGATATATCTGGTAACGTCTGAAATATTGGGATCGGTATTTCTTCTGAATGGGGTACCGGGCGTCTAGCTGAAGGCAAATCTGGATATGTCCACTTGTGGCGATTTTTTCGATTAATTCCCGAAACATTTACTATGCAAAAATAACAGTCGTCAATATGGTTCACAGGTTCTCTCCACACCATTGGCACACCAAATTTTAGATTTTTCCTTTGTCCTGTTGTCCATTGCCGCAGATGTTCAGTACATGTTTTACACACAAAATGCGGTGCCCATGTTTTATCTTAGTCACCAAGCTTAACACCAAAATATCCCAAGTATGCACGTTTCACAAAGTCTGTAATATGTTTCCTATTTTCTTTTACCATACATTCCCATGTATAAATATAAATTTATTTAACTTTGAAAATTATTTTCCGGAATATATCAAATATTAAAACAACTATTATTATTATTATTATTAAAATTTACATGTGCAAATAGACAAATGTCAGGTGGCACACAAGTCCCAAGTGTTACAATAAACTTGCCTTGGAAAAATAACATGGTTTCTGAAATACAATCAACATCACAAAAGATAATAAATAAAATAAGTCTGAAAAAAGAAAAAAAAATACACTTTAAGGAAATTTCCAAACACCAATCTGTAGTACATAAAAAAAATCCCCATTTCATTAACATTTGTTTCCCAATCAACAAGAAAAAAAAATCGAGCTGTTACATTTAATTTTATACAACACATCAATCAAATGATTACAGAAGTTGTTTACATTTTTTCTTAAAAGTTTGGACTCTGTTAGGAAAGGGCTTAAAAATTTTTGCAGGTAAATTGTTCCAATCAACAATTGTTTTATTTAGAAAAGAAAATTTCTTTTTATTCGTTCTTTGTGCCCGGCATTTTACCTTAAAATTGTGGTCATTTCTCCCTATAAAATTCGGGTTCCCCGCCTCTTTCCTTAGATCTGCCCAAGCCTTCTCCCCATTCAGAATGCGGAACATTCCACAAAGTCTGCTTACTTTCCTTCTAGTTTGTAAAGGATCCCAGCCCAACGTTTTTAGCATGTCAGACACACTATCCATCCTCCTATGCTTCCCCAGTACATATCGGGCAGCCTTTCTTTGCACCTTTTCTAGTTTTTTGATTTCTAATCTAAACTAATCGTAAGATGTGCCATATCTAAAAAAGTAGAGCTGTTAAATAAAAACGGATTTCATATTTGGATTCAGCTCTACAAATATAGCTAAAATCAATACAAAGATTCCCGGCACCAAAAAAAAATTTTTTTGTAGGCCTGTGTTATCGATGTCGTGTGCTTGCAGACAGGTAATTACGAATTGTATTCGCCCAATCCCGGATTGCCGAGTAGTAAAACCATGGCTAAGAAGAAACCGGCGAAAGGCATAGGATTTTTTAAGACCACCGTCAGCATTGAGAAAGATAGAGGTGATTTTTGTGAGGATAAAATGAACCTAGCCAAAGCACCAAATCACGCTGATTTTTAAAGACAGTAAAATGTGTGTTTTCATCAAGGCTTGCCACCATATTTAACCCTGTGGATGTGTCAAGAATCGAGCGGGTCGAATTTTCCGCCATAAAATTTTTGCGGAACGCAAATGTCACCGGCACCACCAGCGTGGTGGCGTCTGTCGCTCGTCCAGGAAGTCGAAAGCATTAGGAGGGAAGTTCCCGGAACGGGTGGCAGCAACTCCCGATAATGAAATTCAAGATGGTGGATGCCCTTCCGCGAATCACGTACATCGAGCCAGTGCCCCTTCTTCAGGGAAGTGCTCCTTCGTGTGCAGCCAGATCCCCACAGTTCCCAATAAAACTTCATCCTCCTAAAGCAATTGATGCCTCTTCAGGCGAGCCAAATTCACGAAACTTTCCCCAGGTATATCGTTTGACTTTCGCAGCGGGGAGCGAATTCAGCGCTGAGCCATCCATATATATATATATATATCTGGGTGCTCATTCACCATGCCGCTGCGAAGTAACGCTCCTCTAGGAATTACACCTGCGAAGAAATAAATGCGAAAATGCTGTGAGTTCGCCGAGGGACGTCAATATTTGCTCTAGGTCAAATAAAACTGGCAGCCTCGACGAGTTCTTATGTAAACATGGAAAATCGAGACATTTATAGAACCTGAGATTTGGCATTTCTTCTAACGTAGGTGCGTTCAGGATTTTACCGAGCATTTGACGGTAGAATTTGCCTAAGTATGGCAAAAAATATCTTTACTATGAATGAATTCAAGAAAAAAAACGATTCACCACAGGAGCCCAATAATTATCAACAGAAAAGATGATAAGAACTAGGAAACTGAGGATTAATGTATCCAAAATTGAGAACGTAAATTTTAAAAATTTAATTCAATGAAGTTTGTTTGCTATGATTGCCATGCCCTCCGCAGATAATAATTTTCTGAATCGAATGTCGTCGCGCTGAAGATAATCATGAATAATGACGTTTAACTTGTAACATCATTCTCAATCACGATGGTAATGTTAATGCCACGTAATCGCAGCGGAGCATTACGAATAAATTTAGTTTTTAATTGCCATGTTTATGCATACAACCGTCATTGAAAATAAGAAATTGCCATAAACTTAATACACGAATGGATTTTACGAGCGAGCGAGATGACATGAGCGTGTTTGAGTGACATACTTGAGTGAGGGTAATTTAAAATCTCTCGGCACTTTATGAGCATGGACTGCAGGTGACTACCGATAAACTTTGTTGTCTCCGGCGTAACTTTATGGAATTTGCATAGCATATTGAAATGAAACGAAATTATTGGCTTGGAGGTTCCACACACCTTATTTAAAAAGCACGACCAAGGTTTCGACATCGGACGTTGAACCACTCGATGATGACGTTCAATGTCGAAACCTGTGTCGTGTTTTTAAATAAAGTCTGTGGAACTACAAAGTCAATAATTTCATTCCAATACTGATTAAGTGTTTTACTATCGATAAAGCCCATTAGTTTTTAAGTACGTCACTTCTCAAATCGTATCTTTAACGAGAAATCAAAAACGCAACATATATCATTTCAAAAGAGCAGTACATAATGTGGAAGTAATCGTCTCTCGGGCCGTTTTTATATATTTTTTTTTCAAGTGCTTGCTGGAACTTGGCCCAGCTGCATTCTTTGGCCACAAGACGAACCTAAGTGGAGCCACCCGCCTCTCCGCTTACGTCATTCGTCACGAAATGGGAAAACATGCTTATCACACTGGAAGGGAAGGTTTTACTCAGCCTGAACAAGCACAGTGCACCTTCTGCCCAGATTCAAGGGCGTAATTACTGCACCAACATTCTTTTTCACGGAATTTCAATCATTTGGTCCTTTAATTTACAAATTGAGGAAACATGCGGGAGTAACAAAATGTTCCGCCTTTAGCACGTCGCAATGATCAATTAATTTTACCCCCGGGGTGAGATTAATCAGTGAATGGTAAAAATTATGATCGATGGATGAAAACTAACTTATAGGGCTCTCAGACGGAAGTGTTCTCGCTCACCAATTTGAACACTCACTTTCTTGATTGCACATCCCTAATTGCACACTAAAAATGACCTCAATGGATGAATTTCTGCTAAAATCAGATCTTATAATTTTTGGCTCCATATTTAAAATATGTTGCCACAAAAGTATTTTTCATTTGATTACTCACAACTCCTGGTAACTCCCCATACACTTACGAGCATTTTATTTGTATGTTTATTCACGACGAGACGCGCCTGCATAAATGTTAAATTGAACGAAATCCTTGATTTGGAATTAATCGTTCAAGACAGTTTGATTGTAAAAGAGTGAATTGTTAACATGTTCACATCACTCGGATTTCAGGGTGCCTATCAAAGCAAAGGACTGCTAAAACATTTCAAACCAATGGCTCATTACGTTAATAATTAGAATAGAGGTAGACTTTCTGGTTTCAAGCTCCAACTCGTGGAAGATGCATATACGCATAAGAATAAATACGTAATTTTCCAATGAATATCTGTTCTGTTGATAATATGAATACCGAGAAAAGGTTTTTAGCGTTTTAAGGAAACAAGTCAAATCAATTTACTTGCGACATAGCGCCTTAGGAACGTCTGATTGGAAGTGGGTCGTAGTAAAGCAAGGAATCACCCTGAGATAATAGTCTCCAAAAAGATATAAACAAGGAAAATACAATTCGTATGATTCATCAATAGGCTGAACGGAGGGAAGGTTCACTGATTGAAATCCTCTCCGGGGGATTGAATCCACTATGTCACTGATTGTAACTAAATGAGATAATCGACCCTCAGATAATTAAATATTTATGGTAAACTATATTGAATTTCCCTCTGGTGAATTGCCGGATTCAAAATATAATAACTAGCCGATATGAAAAGTCCGCTAATAGAGCCTTGTCAGAACAATCTTGAACCATTGACGATGACCCAACTCCCATTTTGGTAAAACAGGTGATGATACGGTGGCCCACCAATGTTTTTGTTGTCCCTGAGGTAACCGACATGCATTTAATATACATTTCACCTATCCTCATCTTGGTCATCAATAATTTGCTAGGGAGTGTTTAATTACCATTGATTAATCTGTGAATAATTAGGAATGACGTTCAACCGTAGTAACATATTCTGTGCTTTGAGCATTTTGTTAACCTTCGTCTTGAGAGGATAACGAATTTCCTCTCGTTTTATTTGCAGGATATAAAAAGACTTGAATCATAAAATTTTCGGCTGCCAATCATTCGATTGTCTCCGAGTGGTTTGTTTTCCTGAAAGTGTAGTCGTTCAGCTCAGGACACACAGCAGACGAACGCCCACCAGACTACATGAGAGGTCTGTTCAAAAGGTTCCCAAACCTTTTTTATGGCGTGCCACCAGTTGATTATTTTTTTAACCCGCTTGGAGGCGTTGTGTCCGCGGAAGCTTTCCGGATAACCGCTTTTGATGGCATCTTTTTCTGTTGATTGTTTAACGTGAAGGTAACGTCTTTAACGTGAAGGGAGGTTCGTGTAGTCCGACGAAAAATCGGATCCGCGGGAATGAGTTCATTGAAGGAGCAGCGTTGTCCTGTGAAAATCTGGGTAAAGCTCTGAAAATCCTTCACGGAAACTTTTCAGTCGATTACCAAGGCACTCGGTACAAAAAGGGGCGGCAATCAGTTGAAGACGAAGAGCGTTCCGGAAGACCATCAACATCGAGAAAGTGAACGATTTCGTTCGGGCAAATCGCTGTTTGACTGTCAGGAAACTTGCAGAAGAGTGGGACAACTCAAGTGGTTCGTGATATGAAATCCCGACTGGAAAATTATAGATACATCGAGCCGACCCTGAATACGTGCCTCGCCTGATGACAGCAAACCAGAAAAAAACATCGAGTTCAAGTCTGTCAGGAACTGTTTAATCGAGCTCAAGAGGATGAAGCCCTCTCTCCCTGGATCATAACAGGTGAAGTCATGAGTGTATGGATATGAAATTGAAACAAAAGTGCAATCTTCGCAATGGATTGGTGAAACGTCCCCCCACCCCATAAAAGCTCGAGAAGTTCGCTCGAATGTCAAGGTCATGTTGACTGATTTTTTCGATGCGAAGGGTGTTGTGCATCATGAATATCTATCGGAAGGTCAGAAAGTCAACACGGAGTACTGCCTGAGGGTTATGAAACGCCTAAGAGAGAGAATCACGCGAAAACGGCCCGAGTTTTAGAGGAGCGGCGAATGGTTTTTTTCACCACGACAACACCTCGGCTCATTCGTCTCTCAGAACTTGAGTTTTTAGCCAAAAAAAAACCGTAGTACTTCCCCTCCCATCCTACTCACCGGAACTGGCCCCATGTGACTTTTTACTGGTCCCCAAAATAAAAATTCCGCTCAAAGGAAAAAGATTTGCCATCATTCCAGAGATAGAGAAAAATTCGACTGAGGAGCTTACGAGAATTCCGGAAGAAGCGTTCCAGGAATTTTTCAAAAAGTGGAAACTCCGATGGGATAGGAGACTACTTTGAAGGGACTCTGACTTATAATTTGTAAGTGAAGTAATTTTTTGTGATAGAAAAGTTCGAGCAGTTTTGAACAGATCTCTAACTATCACGACGTGCTCTCTCTCATCCCGCCCATTCACAATAACCTGGCTGACATTATTGTCAATATCTCGCAGAACACGAAGGCCTAATCCATTTCGGAAAATGGTGAAGTTAATACTTATTCGGAGCAGACCAATGACCGAGTAACTTTTCAAAACGGAAAATGCCTAACGGGAAAAGCAAAGGTAGAGTAGGAAGGCCGGTTTCCTCTTCTCCACCCAGAAAGGCAAGATTGTTTAAGTCTCTTTATCTGTCATAGGAAAGCGCCACCGTCAGCATTCTTTGATTTGTCTCGCCCAAACCAAATTCGGTCATTGAGCATGACTATGACTTGAGGTTTCTCATAAACCTCACTTATGTCTCCTCTTGAGGTGTCTCATAGGGCAAATTATCGTGAACAGATGACACCCTGTCATCTGATTGCGCAGCAGTGCTGTACCCCTGTTGTTTGGTTGGACGTTTTGGCTTCTAAACCCTTGGGGGGTGTAAAATTAGTGGAGGGGTTCCGTCCCTTGTACCACCATTGTTTCCAAAGACGTCCCAAGATTCCAAATACCACACGGTATATATTTTAAATACAGTCCTCTCCAAAGGCATCAACCAGGATTTGAATCCGATACCCTCTGGTCAGAGGCTGAACACTACCCTTCAGGTTACCGCGCTTGCGCTTCGTCATAAAGAAGAGGAATTTTCAACTGCTTTCTCATAATTGATTACCCAGTGGATAGAGAGAACTAGGCAATTGATAAGGGTGGTGCAGGCTCAATTCCGGGTGATGTCTCGGGGCACGTCCAGCTTCACTCATGCTACGTGTTTACCAGATCTTCGGACAATTCTTCAAGGAAAGCCACAGGCGATAAGGGGAAAATATCTACCCTCGACCCGTTCAATGAGTGAATTCCTTGCGCCGTAAAATACTAATATCTCTAGTAAAATATAACACTCACTACATATTGAATGAGCTCTGAAACTATAGTACAGGCCTACAAAAAAAATATTTTTTTTGGTGCCGGGAATCTTTGTGATGATATTAACTATATTTGTAGAGCTGAATCCAAATATGAAATCCGTTTTTATTTAATAGCTCTACTTTTTTAGATATGGCACATCTTACGATTAGTTGTTTTAATATTTGATATATTCCGGTAAATAATTTTCAAAGTTAAATAAATCTATAAGTATACTAATTTATAACCACTCTGCGGTGTTCATTTTATTTTCAATAAACTGTCAATAAGTTTTATGTATATTTCTATATTGTAGGCCAATGAGATAATTATTAATATAATATTCCCATATCATCATGTAGAAGATTTTTTTACGTAAGTAACAACATATCTATATCTTGAAAACTATAGCTGATAGGAAAAAACTAGTGTCATAATTGGATTCAACACCCCAATTTTTCTTTAAATCAGCATTAAAAGCTCCGGCACCAAAACCACTGTTGGTCTGTGTAGTATATCCACCCACTTTAGGGTGAATACTATATACTATAGTTTCTCTTCTCGGCACTCTGCGTATGTCAGTTGGTCGCTTTGTGGGTACCACTGTTCATCTGTAAGAGTTTTTCTTTGTGCAAATGTATATTTATACTCAAAGCTAGTTGAATATTCACACATAAAATGTTGCGGCCCTAACATCCGCCGCCACATCACACCCTTGCGGGAGCCGTCGGTAACGACACTGACTTTGAAATTCGCTCACGACTCCCCCACGAATCCCCGCCCTCACAAGTGTGCAAGTGGGAATGGGGGTTCGGAAGGTGATGTATGGCGCAAAGAGGGAGTAAAGGAATCGAAGGGGCGAGTGCGTGAGTGACGTTTCCGCGAAAGTAGTCCTGACGGGGAACACGTCTCCGAGACCAGCAGCAGTGCATGTAGGACGTCAGAAAGCGAAAATCGTGAGGGAAGGGATATGGGAAATGGGGACGCTGCTGCTTCTGGAAACCACGGGGTTTGGAATCAAAATAAAACGAAGGGGCAGATGGAGAAAGAGGGATAGAATTGTGGTCTTCTCATTTCTTTTATTTCGTTTTATTTTTATTTATATTTTTAAATCCATCACCGCCACCATCTCTGGCGCTGGAATGCGCATCTCGGTTATTTAAAAGGGGGAGGGAGTGAAACGGGAGTTGGGGGGGTGGAGGGGTAGCAAAGGCTCTGTTGTTCTTGGACCGTGTCGAGGTCAAGCCAAGGATGGGAGCGAAGTTCGGGCGAAGAGTGTGTGGGAGGGGATGGATAAGGAGGTCCGGGTTGGGGAGAGGGGGGGGCGCGGAACTCGGGAGAGAGGGGAGGGAGGAGAGGGAAAACGGGGTTGTAGGGCATCGGGGTCGGAATCCCTTGAGGTCAGGCCCCGTTCATCGGATGAAAGGCGCTCTTCTATGTCCCCCAGCGACACTCTTGCTCTCCCGTCCCTAAAAATACGTTGTTTGAACGGTTGGATGATCGGCGTTTATTACTACTTGCCACCGATAGTGAAGTGCTGTAGACTATAATTTGATCCGTTAATTTTACTCGGCATCCGCTTGATGATTCTATAATATCTATGTTAAGCTACAAAGGTACATTTACGAATTACTTTTGTACTGAACTAACTAAAAATCCAAATTAGTGAATGGGTTAGATTTTTCTAAAATATGCTTCCTCATTGCAAAATAAACTTCAACTGTGGTAAGTGTCCGTTTTTCCACGGCAAAAATGAATGGAATGAGAAGACACTTTAGTCGTTTATCCTTAGCTATCACTAAAACACTAAACCTAAGGTAAATAATACAAGTGTCTGAATCATTTACACATTTGTTCTTATCTGCTTCTCAGATTTGTTTTTGAGCATTTTTAAGGGGTTATGTATCAAGAAGACAAATCATTTGTGATTTCTCCAAAGCCTAGAAAATTTCTCCTAGGAGGATTAATGTATGATCTATTGAAACACATTGAGTTTTAATGGATTTGATCAGGTAGAATTTTCTCGCGTCACCAAGTCATCAATCGACGCCATGAATACAACATGGAAAAACGAACAAGATACCCCTTTACGCATTGTGTACTTAGATTACGTAAATTATGCCCTTAACGTTGTTCGCCGGCTTTTCACGTGTAGGAGAGACTTGGATAGTAATGTATGATGTGCACAATCGCATCAAAGACTCTATCTTCCTCATGTGAAACAAGCGTCAACTTTCGGAGTGTCGCCGGTCGAACACCAAGCATGCATGCGCTGGCGGAGGAATCCTTCTTTATTGGGAGATGACGAATGTTTTCCGTTCGGACCGAATTCAAATATGATCGACGTTGAAGTTAATTTTTCTAGATGGCCGTCTCGGATGGAATCCTTCAGTGTGTTGTTTACAAAACAAACGCGTGCATTATTCTGGGGAAGCAAGAGAGTAATCTCGTGCTCGAAGAACGAGTTCAGTTTGCGTGCAATGTACGCCAATTGAACCGTTTAAGATTTCTCGCCACGATAATATTTCGGGTGCGTGGAGGAAGTCAAGTGTTACCAACAGGCTTTTCTTTCCAGTACCAACTGCGAGATCTTTTTTCTGGTTGACGAGCCAGTTGCTTCAGCAAAGGATGTAGCGTTAAAACAAACTAAGTTGTACATTCATCAGTAAAAACATTTTTGTTTCTTTAAAATTCTTCCGATTATAAAAATAAATATCCAAGTGTATTTATAATCAATGTTAAAATAATAATTTTGAAAGAGTATGCTATTAGCTCTAGGCTCTTTGCAAATGAACTTAGAATTTAGGTAAAAGCAGAGTTAGATTCAGCGAGTAAAGATTGATATCGTTGGATCACGGTTCTTTACATTATTTGTGCAAGCATTAATGATGCCCCAGGCCCTCGAGGCAGGGTTTGGGGTATTTTATAGATCTAGATTTAAAACGACTCATTTTAGGGCATAGGATTTCACTCAGCTTTCCACATTCAATTAGCCGGAATTGGCCGTAGTGAATTATTGAATTTTCAGTTCATTCCTATCATCAAAAGTAAGCAGTCATCTAAAAGAAGAAACGCTTGTTTTCTTGAGTAGTATCCATACTATATATCGCGTATGGTATAAAAATGAAGCCAGTTTGGATAGCAATTTACGACGATATTTTCAATAAAAGCTTAACTTTATTAGTAGCAATCATCCAGGTTAGGATACTTTTTTAATGCTCCCAGAGACTACTGTACTCACATGCAACAATATGCCCTTAAACCTCATAATATATGTTGCATTAACTCACTTTTAGCTTTGCATAATTTCTACCTCCCTTAGTTCCATACAAATTGCCAGTTCTTTTTCACCCTCCAACTAACTTTTCCGGCATTTTCTTTTCTATTACAATCTTCAATATGCTATTGCCTATGTATCTCCTGCGTTAAATTGTCCTGCCTTCGCATTTCACCTAGCATCCATCACTCTTCCTCTAACATGCCTAGAAGTTCATCGTTGGTTTTCCTTTCCTTCCATTTTATTTTCTTCATTCTTCTCCAAACCCAAATCTTAAAACCCTCTAAACTACTCTTGCCTCTACAGTCGAGTTTTAGAGCCATACACATGCCTCTCTGAGTCATACTATACTTCACATTGTAGTTTTCAATAGTATTATCTTTATATATTTACATAAGGTGCCTGTCATTAACTCCCGCCACTTTGTAAAAGCTCCTCCTCACCTAACGCATTCTTCTCTTCATGCCCACTTTCCTTGCTCATTTAAATCATTTCCAAAATAGCAACTGCTTAACCTCTGCCACTTAATGTCCACCAACTCTAATGTTTATCTTAGGCTTCCTATTTCTTGAGAATCTCATCACTTCCCTTTTTTATCATAAATTCTCATCGTACATCTATAAATCGGATTCTGCCAGGCACCAAGTAGTGATTGTAATAATTTGATAGACTAGCTAACTAACGCTTGGCCATCCACAAATCAAACTGAAATTAAAAATTCCCCTCCCAATTTCACTCGACACTCTATCATGCTTCGTTTACTATTTCCTCCTTTTAAAGAACAAGTGAGGATGGACATCCCTATCTAACTCCCCAGCCTGACGCTGCCCATCCCGACTCTTCATTCGCTATTTGCACCTGTGTAGTCTGAGAAATGTTGTTTCCGAATAACTCCTATCTCCAGGTTAATGCGAGAAATTGTGCCCATTATACTCTTTCGAACGTATTTGACAAATCCAGTAAGCATATAAATACAGTCTGTCTACAGTTTTTAAGGTCCTTTCTGCTAGTAATCTCATCGTTTCTATGGGACCACGTGGGCCAATCCCATTCCAAATCCCAAATCCAAACTGTCCTTCCAATTACTCATTTTCCCTCTTTTTCGGCATCGTGCTCATGTTTCTATGTAATACTTTTGTCGCACATAAAATGTAAATTACAGGTATAGTCTTCACACACTATTGCCGCTTTCCCTTTTTTGGGATGAGTATCATTAGCTATCTAACAAAGTTTTTTGCCCAATTGCCTATCTCATAAATGCTACAAAGAAAACCATAAAAACTCTTCCTTCTCCGTAAACCTAAATCCATCAGTAGTTCTGAAAATGTTTTCAATTTCCATAACCTTCTTAAAAATCGTTACCATTAATGCTTGCTATTAAAATATTCTGCATTAAAATATTCCTGGTCTTCTCCTCTTATCCATATTATCCCTTTGCATAACCAAAATCACTGACCAATTATCTTTACCATATGGTTCCTCTGCACATAAATTTCGCTATCTTTTCATTACCTCATCTTCTTTGATTAGTATTTTACCTGTTGCTTCTCCATTAGAGTAGGCAGATTTACTTTTCTTAAATTCTTAAGAGGCCCTTCTTCTTTCTTTACGGCGCGCCCATTTCGCCCAGTCGCTTTAAACTTTCCGTGTCCTCGCATTGATCTTTCCAATATGTTCCTTAATTCAATTAGTTTCCTGCCTCAATTTGTTGTTAATTCGTAGTACTTTCTTCTCCATAGTTTCGTGTTTACATTCTTGCATTTACTTCCTTCGACCTTCTTCCTAATCATTTCCTCTGTAATCCATAGCTACTTAACATTGTTTAAGTAGTTACCTTTGCTTTTGATTCATTCCTTGCTTAGATATCTCCATATTTATTCCTCTGTTCCTGTCCCAATATCCTCGCTCAGTATTTAATCAGCTATATTTTCCACATTCCAATTTCTGAGAGTCTTCCTTTTCAAATTCTAATAAATTCCCCGAAATATAGATAGTTAATATTACTAAAAAGGCAACCTCCTGCCAAGAGAGAGAAATTTATGGAAATTAGCGAATAACTAATGAATATCATTTAATCCTATTAATTTGATCAGCCAGTTAGTACCCCGACATACTCCAAATGATATTTCCTGACGGATTAGGAGCACAAATATTTTTTCCGATAATATTGGGTTTCATATCGAAACTATAACGGCTTTACACATTTACTACTGACCGGAGGGCCCGGGTTCGATTCCCTCTGGGCACCTGCAGCTCCACCCAAGCTATGTAATTTTTCGGGTACCAGATCTTCCTGAGAAACCATAGGTGGCATATGACAAGGAACTGCCCCCTATCCAAATGTGTAAATTTCGCACGCCGTATAGGGCTTAGTGCTGGATGAACTCTAAAATCATCTACTAAACCGACCTTGGGGTTCATTACTTTCTTTATGTTTTATTAAACACGAATCTTTCCTTATTGGGCATGACTCTATGCCCTATAAATACTGTTTTCAAATGAACATATCATTAGATTCACAGCTATTGGAAATTGACTTATCTGAATTAGTTTGGTGATTACAAAAACGCAGCTATTTATACTGTCACCTAAACAAAACATCCGTACCCGAGGTGATGTTCAAACCCGCGGCCTTGGGGTCATTGTGGCGAACTCATTACAAATCAGACTAACTGAATCTGCCACAATCGTAAATATTTTCCTCCCTCAGAGGAAATGTGCGGAACTGCTATAGGCTCGAAATATCCGCTTCCCGTTCAGTGCATGTCTTTATCTCCGCGCGACACAACGAAATTCTCGGCTCTGCCCCGCCCCGCCCGCGTTCTCGCAGCACTGTCACCCCGACACACCCGGGGAATTCGCGAAGATTCATTTGAGTAACATTTCATGGCACTCTTTCACCGCGCTCCAGTGGGTCGCCGACAACTCTATAGCCAGTCCCTCGGGCGCACGGAGTCGCTGGCGGCACTCCCACGATCGAGCGAGTGGTGGAATTGAAGGACCACCCGAAGTTATCACCCCTTTGAAAAATGTTCTCCCCCGCACGTTATCTCCTCTCGCAAATCGTTCAATCGAGACCGTAGAATGGTGGTCTTATTTTTTTTATTTCAACTAACGCTCCGTCCGAACGTCCTTCGATAGAGTGGATACATTCACGTGACCGGGGAAAGGGGCCATCCCAGCCGCGGAAAACCCGTAATTCAAGGGCGATTAGGGAAGTGAGTGAATCTTTTCCGCGCAGGTTCATCCTTCACGTTCTCTGCGAATGCGTCGAGTGCTACTTCATCATTTACGTGAGAAGGGTCTCTTCGGCGGCGGCGGGAAACAAAGACGAGTGAGGGGCGAAAACTCGAAAGGTGAGACTCTCGCGACTGAAGCGTTTGTCAGAGGTTCTTAATGAGCGGAAGCAAACGAAGGTGTCTGCGCTAAATTGTGCCATAGTCGCACCTTATTTCCCACAAGAATAATTTCCTTGCGGTGCTACGTCATCGGGACCTGAGGCATGTTACACAGAGCTCCAAGACAATCAACATATCATTTAAAAGCAGTCTCGACTCCATTTAAGACTTTCCAATCAACAAACTTTGTAATGTGGATGAGGGCAAGTGTTGTGAAATATGTATTGTCGTTGGAGGCTTCTGCATAACATAATAAGAGGTTTGAAACATTTAAGTTTCAAATAGTTTTGAGACACAAATATCCGGTGGTTTCACCGCACCAAAACTGAGGTGGCGTATGTACATGTTTATTTGATGTCTCCAAGTTTCAGTGGTGCTCCTATTTTCAACCTTTCAAGATGAAATATTTCCTCAAAAATAAAAGCATTTTTGTGATAGATTTATGCTACTTTACTTCTTAATTGCATCTCTAATAGAATGCATTCCATATGCAGGACTCCGTACTACGAAATTGGCGAAATAGGAGATATTCTGTTGACACCGCTCGCGGAGACGTGGGCAATGTCAATGTCTTATTTCCCTCATGTCATTCTTCCTTTCTCTTGTGCACAAAATAAAACTCTCAGAACAAATGCTTCAAGATTTCGTCCAATGGAATCGGAAGTTCGCAATTACTTCTCTAAAAAAATAGGTGTTACGAAGATCACTTAGGTCTAGTTTTTATTTGTTAATTCCGATCATAATGCAAATGTTACCTTAAAGAGAAGATTACCGACAAATCCTTTTCAATAAACAAATAAAACGCTCATTAGTGAATGCGAACATTGTAACCACAGTAATGTCGTCGGCAGGTTATTAAGCTCTTTTACAAGTAAGCTCTTGTACAGTTAGTTTTGAACTCAACTGGTGGACATAACACAAAGTTTTGGCCTTAATCGGAAATTAAAGTTAACCTTCTGTTAAATGATACATTTTAAAAATCTTACTTTATTGAGGCTGTGCAATAAATGTATCTAAATACAAATTCATTCAGCAAAGATTCGCAATTAGCGTTTCATTTAGCGTAAAGGTAATTAAAATCATACGCAATGATATTTTCATAAGTTTCAGTGGGGAAGAGCTTTTTGATTATATTACACCATCTTCAATAATGAATGACATGAAACTCAAATAATAAATTCTTGTCTGCTTCTGGCATAATTTAATGATTTATTCCTCATGTAGAAGAAAATCAACATTTTATAGATATTAAAAGTAGGCGGGGAACACCTCAAATCTGTAAGATCTGCGGATGATCAAGCGTTAGCTAGCCAGTCAGTCAAAGGCTGCAATCAATACAGAATAAGTGTGGTGGGTATGGGACGAAATTTAATGGTGAGAAAACGTAGATATTCTCAAGAAATAGGATAAATAAGGTAAGATTTAATTCTAAGGGACGTACAAGGTGTGATCAAAAAAAGACGGGACTGATTTTATAACTTGTTTATTTCGATGGATACAGCTTAATTGAACTTATCGCCCTCAAAGTGCATGCCTTGGCTGACGACACATCTTTTTCAACATTTATTCCAGCTCTCGAACCCTGCCTGGTAAGCCGCCTTAGCGATCCTCATCAGGTCCGCCGTACAATTAGTTTTAATGTCCGCAATTGAGTCGAATCGGCGCCCTTTCAAGGTTGATTTCAACTTTGGAAACAAAAAATGTCTGATGAGAAGTCTCCACGCCTGGAGAGTAGGATGGCTGCGGGATCACGGAAGCTCCGGTTCTGGCGAAAAACTCATGTTCAACAGTCAGCACCCGCGGGACGAATTTTGATGCGACGCGCGTCATGCCCAAAATATCTGTCAAAGTTGTCCAACAAGATCCAAAACTAATGTTCACTTCCTCGGCTATTTCCCTAACAGTTAAGCGGCGATTTACCCGCAACAAATCGTTCGTCAATTTGACATGGTTGGAGTCTGTCGAAGCGGAAGGCCGCTCCGTTCGCGAATCTTCACATGTCGAGGTTTGGCCCGATTTAAAATGACTGTACCACTCAAAGTACTGGCGTCGACTCAAAACTTCATTAAAAAAGGCTTGCTGAATAATTCCAAATATCTCTGTAGCACTTTTGCCAAGTTTGAAACAAAATTTCATGCACACACGCTGTTCCTGTAGCTCCATCATTGCTGCCGTTGGACGCAGCGACGAACAGGTTATGACACGTACTACCGCTGCTGCTGCGTACCGACTCGACGTAAACAAACGCAACACCTCTCGTTTTAGTCGTCAGATGTGTCGCTAGATGGCACGCGGTGTGTCGTTTCGATCCGTTGAACGGTTTGCGCATAATAAAATCAGTCTGGGCTTTTTTTGATCACACCTTATACATAAATTAGAGCAGGTAAATCAGTTATTCTACTCGCTTATCAGCTACTTGAGAAGTGTTTTGGATGAAGGTGGGCAGAGTTGTTGAGACATGAAAAGAATAATTAAGATATTTAAGGAAAGGTTTACAACGGGAATGGATCTAAGTTACCTTAGTCAAATAGGCATTTTTAGTAAAGACATAAAAAAATACTAAATAAATCTCTAAAATGGAGTAAAGTTTCTCATAGCTCGGAAATTTGGTAGTTTGAGGCAACAGGATAAGCATTGATTGCAGGCTTTTGACATTCGGGTGTGGAGAAGAATAGAGAAAATAAATTGGACGGAATGGAAAACAAACAAAAAAAATTGTAGACATAGAATTTGAATAATGTGTGCACACATAAATTCGAGAATATCGTTTTGAACTCGATGGAATGTAGATTTTTGGTAACAAGATTACCTTGTCGACATAATCTTGGGAAACATTAATGTGACACGTAAGAAGAATGAAGGGCATGCAATGTTACTCAGGAAAGTGAAATGACGAAATTACAAATACAAATTAAATCGTTGAGTATTAAATCAAAATATCACATCTGTATTTTATGATCCATTCAAAGAGAATTGTGTAAAACAAGTAGTATATACATGTATGTATAATAAGTAACAATAAGTAGGTACTAGTAATATAATAGTAATAATAATTGTAGGTAGGTAAAAAGTAACAATAAGTAGAAAGTAGTAAATGGCCACAAATTCTTTTCATTTTTCATCCGGAACACATTAAAATCAAATGTACGAGGCAAGTTTTTTAAGTAAGTACCGTTTTGCGATTCTGCCGCCGCAGCGCTACGGTCGGCGTTCCGCGCATGCGCGCTGGTTACCTACATCTCTTGTCTACGCACTGACGTCATTACAGTCTGATTCTTCATTGTATACGTTGTTTACTGAGTGTTTAAGATGCCTCCGACAATCGTGAGTCCCACTGATTGTGAAGTACGGGCTGTTATACGATTTCTTAGTGCTAAAGGCGTAAAACCGATCGATATTCATCGTGAGATCGTTGAAGTTTACGGACAAAACATTATGAGTGATGGAATGATAAGGAAATGGGTGAGAGCATTTAAAGATGGCCGCACAAATGTGCATGATGAAGAACGGAGTGGGCGTCCTTCGGTCGTTAATGAAGATTTGGTGCAGAAAGTGGACGAAAAGGTGAGAGAAAACAGACGCTTTACAATTTCATCATTGTCCGACTGCTTTTCTCAATATTCTCGTAGTGTTTTGTATCGCATTGCGACCGCGAACTTGAAATACCGGAAATTGTGTTCACGTTGGGTTCTCAAAATGTTGATGGATTTGCACAAAACCCAACGTTTAGGCAGTGCATTGACTTTTCTTGAGCGGTACCACAATGAAGGTGAAGATTTTTTAGACCAAATTGTTACTGGTGACGAAACATGGGTGGCCTACGTCACACCAGAATCGAAACAACAGTCCATGGAATGGCGACATTCATCATCACCCAAAAGAGTGAAGTTTAAGCAAACAATTTCTGTCCGGAAGATCATGTGCACAGTTTTTTGGGACAGAAAAGGAGTATTGCTAGTGGAGTTTCTGCCTCGTAATGAGACAATCAATGCAGCGTCTTATTGTGAGACATTGAAAAATCTTCGTCGTGCAATCCAGAGCAAAAGACGTGGCAAGTTGAGTAAGGGTATCGTTTTGCTGCATGACAATGCCCGTCCATATGTGGCTAATCAGACCAAAGATCTCATCAAATTATTTCAATGGGAAACTCTAGATCATCCTCAATACAGCCCTGATCTGGCGCCCAGTGACTACCATTTGTTCCTGCACTTGAAGAAACACCTGGGCCGTTGGCGTCTTCAAGACGATAACCAAGTCAAAACATTTTTGATGCAGTGGTTAACAAGTCAGGCGGCAGAATTTTATCAGGAGGGTATCCAAAAACTGGTACCACGTTACGACAAGTGCCTCAATATTCACGGATTTATATTTATTAGGTAATCTACCGGTTAAGATAGGTTTTTGGATGGACACAACTATCAAATAAATATTTTGTAATTAATAACAAAACCCAATCGAGCAACCTAATCTACATCAGATCCCTCTTCATCTCTGCGTACTTCTTTCCTTCCTTCATCCCATCCAACACCCCTATCCTGTTCCTACCCTTTCCTCGCTTCCCCAACATTCTCCCCTCTATTACCTTCTTCAACATTCCACTATCAACATTCCACACCTCTCAATACGCCTTTCATCCATTTTTCCTGCCTCCATAGGATTTCTCTCAACAAACCCCTCTCCTCACCCACCATCTCCAGTACTTCCTCATTTGTTTTCCTTTCGGTCCATTTCACCTTCTCCATTCTTCTCCACACCCACATTTCAAAAGCCTCCAATCTACGTCTATCCTCCTGCTTCAGAGACCACGTTTCCGCACCGTACATAGCTACGCTCCATATGAGAGTTTTTACGAGTCTTCTCTTAACATCTCTACTCAACGTCCCCGTCATCAACTCTCTCCTCCTTGAGAAAGCCTCCTTGAGAAAGCCTAGCGCAATTCTTCTCCTTACATCCCTACCACTTTGACCGTATTGGTCCAAACACTTCCGAGATACTATATGTAAACTGTTCTACCTGCTCTATTTTTTTCCCCGCCTATTTTAATATTTAGCTTAGTCTTTTTCTTTCTGGAAAATCGCATGACCTTTGTTTTATTAATATTGATTCTCATCCCATATTTATCGCACTGAACCTCCAATTCACTCAACAATGCTTGCAACCCCTTGGCTGACTGAGCAACTAATGCTTGGTCATCAGCAAACCTAACCGATTTTACGAATTCCCCTCCGACTTTCATTCCTACCTCCAGTTCTTCCCATGCCTCTTTAATCATTTCCTCTACATATACGTTGAACAGTACCGGTGACAATGGGCAATCCTGCCTTACACCTCTTCCTAACACTGCCCATCCGGACTCTCCGTTCCCCACTCGCACCTGAGCAGTCTGAGACATGTACAGGTTGCGGATCAGTCTCCTGTCCCTCCAATCCATTCCTATTTTCTGCAATACACGCATTAATTTGTCCCAATTCACCCTATCAAACGCTTTTTCGAAATCTACAAAACAGGCAAAAACGTCCTGATTGTATTCTATATTCCTTTCGATTAGCGATGTCATTACTGCAATGGCATCACGCGTACCTCTTCCTTTCCTGAACCCAAACTGATCATCCCCTAAGTAATCATTTGCCTTACTCTCTATCCTTTTGTTGATGATCCTGAGAATAACTTTAGCTGCGTGGGATATCAAACATATTGTTCTGTAATCCTCACATGATGTAGCCTTTGCCTTTTTTGGAATAGGAACTAACACCGATCTCACAAAATCTTCCGGCCAGATTCCTTCCTCATAGATACTACGAATCAGTCCATATATGGCCTTTTTCCCACCTTTCCCTAACCATTTCAACATTTCTACAGGAATGTTGTCCACCCCCACAGCCTTATTTGCTTTCACCTCCTTTAACGCCCTTTCTATTTCATCGTCGAGTATACCTGGACCTTATTCACGGATATTATGTAGAAAAGTAGATTAAGGTACAGGCTTTCATTTAAAAATAAAATTATTGCGATATCTTTGCACGTCTTTTTTTAATTCCAAAACGGTACTTACTTAAAAAACATGACTCGTATAATTTGAAAAAAAAAAACTCAAGTTCACTCATTTTATTAGATTATCATGTATTGAAGTTAACGAATTAGATAGATTGTTTCGATACCCCATCCACCGTTAAAAACGTAAGTGGCAGGAGCCAAGAATCAGTTAGAATAACTATTTCAACCTCTACGGTTGTAAGCAGAATTGCGAATCGACTTTTACTCGAAGATGTAACTATTTCAACGATTCTCCTGGAAAGCATCGACATTCCACACCAACAGCGCATCGTAACACCATCCAGAAGATCGTTTCATTCACTTGATCCCTTCGCAAAGCTTTTTCCACCCTCGAAAGAAAGCTACGTAATTGAAAATTTTAAAATAATTTTCTTCGGCACTAGTACATTCCTATGAGCCCAAAATCCTTCAAAAAAAATCGAACAGGGCAATAGAAAAGGCGTAGACGGCAGATCTCGGGATTGTATTTGAAAAATTAGAGGACTGGCAAGGATTCGTGGGGACAATTCCATAAGGGATCATGACCTCCCACTATTTCACGCCTGCGGCCCTCGGAATGGGAGGAACGAGAGGGCTGGGACGACAGTCCCCTCTCTGTCTGTCTCTGCAATCCTACCTTCTCCACCCTTCTCACCGGTGACCGTCGCCATATTCCCCAGGGGTTCAGCCTCTCAGGGGGATCTCCACACTTTCGCTCCTCACGTATGCCCGCGGTATGGCCTCCTCCTTCACCGTCCATATACCTCCAAGAACCTTTCCGCTTCCCGAACTGCTCCTTGAATTGCAGCAAACTACTTAAGTTTTCCAATCTCTTACAAACTCACTGCTTTTTTCCGTCATCTCGCACATCTTCCCTCCTCCCATAACTGTGACCGTCCTGCAACATTTAACTTGAGGCCCTGGCAGGCGCATTGGGTTGATATTCGAGAGAAACTTTTGGGATCGGGAATGGCACCAAGAAGTGGAACTTTAAAATCAAAAGGAGAAAAATGAAGTTAAGCATTCGAGAAATAGATTCATCGCGAGTGATGAATATTAGATTCGAAAAATCATTAGCATCCGCCGTCAATGCTGAGACAATGACAACAATGGAGCTCTGAACTTAATTCAATCCCATCATTGGTTACGCTATGGAGTTAATCTCTCTTAGCATTCTTCAGACTCTTGAGTTCGACTTGGGTAAAACAAAAATGACCTATGCTGCTCGAATTCCTGGGTATTAATGGTATTTTCAAAGCGTAACTACAAAAAAAGCAAATGAAAGACATGCGCGTTTTTTTAAAAAGCTCGAGGATAATCTTACTTTCCGGTGGTCGCTTCATTTTAATGGGAATACGGCATTCATGACAATAGCTATTTCAAGTCTTATTCAATTTTGACTCATTAATGTATGAAAATGGCCTTTGGTACTACTCATACGATACCGTACATTCAATGTCACAGGCATCGCCTTGACCGAATGTGAATGATTTTTACTCTGAAATTGTTGCATTGAAATGCATATTAGCGGATGACTCCGTTAAAAGTTATTGTTGCGGTATTTCCCGCAGTTTCTTGGAATTTGTCTTAAGTATAAACAGCCTAAGTGTTTAAAGTTAGCTTTAACCTCGCAGATTGTGGCGCGTCGCGCACGACTACGAATGCCTGTGACATTGTATGTACGGTATTTCGTCATAACATCTTGTTCCTTTAAAAGCCCCCAAAATTTCAAAATTTAAGAGGGCGCCTCGGTAGCATAACTGGCTAAAGCATCTTAAGACCGGACATCGATGGATCCGTGTTCGCATCCCGTTCAAGTCTAATGATTGTTACACTCTGAAATTGTTGCATCATAACATCTATAAAATTAAATGCATTTGCCGATCATGGTGGCGACGGAGTACCGTCCTCGTCTGCGATTCAGAATAAAGAAGCCGTAAAAAAATTACTTCTAGTTTCTTGGAGAAATCTATGAATGGAAGGTGGTAACGCTTGAACTTAATAAATAATGAGAATACTGACATTGCAAAAAATATCACAAACCAATCCTTCGGCAAACAACCCTTGCCTATGATGCTATTTTCAGCTCACTGCGTTACATCGTGGGCAACCATTGATCGCAAAGACGTATCTCCTGAATTGGTGATTACCTACTCAATACACCTGGCGATGTGTGATTAATTTGAAGTTCCCAACCGTCACCGTCACTCCTACTCTCTATAGCTCATGCGCCATTCGGATCCTCTAACAAATTTTCAAATCTGTATATTTTTCGCATTAATATAGCAACAAAAGTTTTTGCATGAGTGCTCAAACTTCACAGCATCGACCAGTGGATAATAGCCAGTTTCCAATCACGAAGAGAAATTTCCCAAGTGCCCTTTATCTCCACCGCCAAAACTCTCCCAAGCTCCATCTTACAAACCCCACGCTCCTCTTTGCTTCCACGTTCCTCCTCTTTTCGTATTCCACCTCACCTCGGAGAGTGTGGGTTTCGTCGTCCTTCGTCTCCTTGTGCCAGAACAAACCAGTGCCCCCCTCCCGCCACCCACCCGCTAAAACTTCGGAAACAAAAAGCCTGCCATCTTTACCGAGGAATAATCCGATTTCCGTCCTCAGCAAAGGGGCTCACGACAAATTTGGTGACGCTGATGTGGGGCTGGATGATGAAATCGCTCCAAGTTAGTTCAGGACAATGGGGTCCCCGATCGATAAAGCTGTTTTTTGAGGAAAATACGGTTATCCTGCCCTAGAGATTCATGCGATCGTATGATGCATCCTCCTTCATGCCTCTAGGCCTCGAATTCTGCCCGTTATAAGCTTTCCTGGAAATTATTGGTTCTCGGGAGGTGATTAATTTCTACCGAAGAATTCTTCTGCCGTTGGAATTAAGTTCAGTTTTAGTGACAGGTCGGTAACTTGAGTGGGCTTCAATGATTGAAGATGTTGGCGTGGTCGGAAAATTCCTGAATGGAGTCGCAGCATGAGCTTGACTTGTTCACTTGGGCAGAGCGAATAATACTTTTGCAATTACCCATCAGAGCGTATAGTAGGGGGTTTTAGAGCTCCAGCAATTTATGCATTAATATTCCCTTATTCATATATATAAAACAAATGAGGAAGTACTAGAGATGGTGGGTGAGGAGAGGGGTTTGTTGAGAGAAATCCTATGGAGGCAGGAAAAATGGAAGAAAGGCGTATTAAGCGGTAGTGGAATGTTGAAGAAGGTAATAGAGGGGAGGATGTTGGGCAAACGAGGAAAGGGTAGGAACAGGATAGGGATGTTGGACGGGATGAAGGGAGGAAGGAAGTACACAGAGATGAAGCGGGACCTGATGTAGAGTATGTTTTCTTAGGAGTCACAAAATATTTATTTGATAGTTATGTCCATCCGAAAACCTACCTTAACCGGTAGATTACCTAATAATAATATATGTATATTTTGGGAGATAAAGGTAGAGGCAGGAGGGGAATGGCATGTAGGGTGGAATGAAAGGAGGCAGAAAGTATGCTGATTTGGAGGATTTATTTTACTGTAGTCTCTCTTTATACCCTGATATACTTAGCATTAATTAGCCAGTGTGTCCAGTGAAACCTAACTTAATTGCTAGACTAACATTAGTATATAAATAATAATGCTCTTATGCAAGAATATACTACACATGTACGAGGTGTGTTAAAAAATTAACGGGAATTTTTTCATTTCGCGGGTTAGGAGAGTCCGATTGTTGGTATACATGCCCCTAAAGTATGATAAAACTTTCAGCTGTTTTCATTGTGGGCTTTGTCTGTGACAGCCACTAAGGTTATAGACGTGTTTTATGAGCTTGGTAATTTTCGCTTGTTACAAGAAATGGATCAAAGAATTTGTATCAAATTTTGCGTAAAAAATTAAATAAAGTGTAACAAAGTGTGTGAAATGTTGACAAAGGCCTATGGTGAGTCTGCTTTGAGTAAATCAAGAGTTTACGAGTGGTATAAGCGTTTCCAAGAAGGCCGTGAAGACCTTGAAGATGACGAACGCACTGGACGCCCCACCACATCAATCGATGAAAACGTGGAAAAAGTGAAAGAAATGGCTATGAACGATCGCCGAATTACAATTAGAGAGGTCACTGATGATGTTGGCATATCGATTGGATCATTTCATGACATTTTTTCCAAATTATTTGGTGTAAAACGCGTGGCAGCAAAATTCGTTCCAAAATGGCTTTTGCACCACGATAATGTACCGGCTCACACTTCATTGCTTGTTCGTGAATATTTGGCCAAAAACAATACTGTAACGAGGCCCAACCTCCATATTCGCCAGATATGGCTCCGTGTGACTATTTCCTATTTCCAAAAATTAAGAAAGCCTTGAAGGGCCGTCGTTTTACAGCCGTAGATGACATTAAAAGCGCATCGCTGAAAGAACTAAAGGCTATCTCAAAGATCGAGTTTGAGAAGTGTTTCGGGGATTGGAAAAAGCACTGGCACAAGTGCATAATCTCCAATGGGGACTACTTTGAAGGTGACAACATCAATGTATAAGAATAAATAAATATTATTGTCCGAAAAATTAAAATTCCCGTTAATTTTTTAACACACCTCGTACGTAAACACACGCTCACTTGCACAAATAATTGCCTTTTTACATCATGCAATAACTTGCGTGTTCGAGTAAAGATTTAAATATAGCTTTTTGAGTTGAAAATGTGAGGGTTTGGTTTTGCTGTGGACGTGTAACGTGCTAAGAGAACAACGAGTCCTTGAATGTCAGTGACGGTAACTCTCTCTCTTACTTCATCCGGGTCGTCCAACTTGTCAACGTAATGTGTGACCAATATAATTGTTCAAAGCCCACCATTACCGAAAGTTGGATGGAGAGAGCCAATTAAAGTTGATTTCTTTTGAAGCTTCATCTACATCTACATCTACATAAGTACCCTGCGAGCCACCAAAAAGGTGTGTGGCAGGGGGTGTAGCACCATGAGGGAAGGGTAAGGGTTGAGGGGGTTGGGAGTTAGGTGAGGAAAGGTGGGGGGAACCTGTAGGGAAAAAAAAAATATATATATATATACACACATACATATATATACATTCATACATACACACATGTATACACATCCTCGCGAAGTCCCTAACCTGTACGTTAATACTTATTGTAATGAACTAAGTCCTGGGGAATTTCGACTACGAGCATTCTGGTCCCTTATCGTTCTTGGAAAAAATGACATTTTAAACCTGTCAGTCTTGCAGTCTATCTCTCTAGTCTTATATTCGTGATCCCTTCGACCGTAATACGTTGGGGTTCGTATTATATCCTTGATGTCATCGGAAAAGGGCCCATCTTTAAATGTTTTTAATAAGTTTAATCTATATTGGAAACGCCGCTGTGTAAGAGAATCCCAACCTAAATTGTCTAGCAAAGTGGATACGCTGCTGAGTTGGTCATAACAATGTTTGACAAATCTAGCCCCCCTCCGCTGAACTCGATCTAATTCCGAAACCAAATTTATGTTATGAGGATCCCATATACTGGCAGCATACTCTAGGTGGGGCCTGACCAAGGCAAGGAAACATCGTTCTTTCACCTTTTCGTCGCATTTACCTAGCACTCTTTTCACAAATCCCAATTTTTTATTAGCACGACCGCATATTTCTCGTATGTGTTTTCCCCAGGACAGATCGTGAGTAATTGTTACACCCAAGTATTTAAAGGAATCTACCCTCTCGATATTGGTTTGTTTCACTTTGTAACTATAAGGGAGGGAATTACTCTTTTCCCAAAAATGTATTACTACGCATTTTTTAAAATTCAATTCCAATTGCCATGTATCGCACCAATTTTGAATTGCATCTAGGTCGTTGGCTAACACGACTCTGTCTTCGTGACTTCGGATGTCCCCATAAATTACTGCATCATCGGCGAAAAGACGGAGCTTGCTATTAACTGCGGTACTGAGGTCATTTATGTAAATAAGGAAAAGGAGGGGACCTATGACACTTCCTTGTGGTACCCCCGACGTGACCTTGACAGTATCGGATGATACACCGTCCAGGACGACTGTAGCTTCATTGGGTTTAGTCGATGGATTTTGACGGGGAGATGAAGAGAATATAACGCAAAGAAATGCAGATATTTATAAAAGTTCAGACTCATTTCTGGTTTTATAGTTTCGATAAACGCAAATACTCCTGTTTGAGATTCAATGAATATATATAATTCCACGAAATGTATTTGCTTTGCTTTCGAAATTCAATATTTAGCAATATTTTGTTTTCTAACCTCAAGTAATGATTGTTGCTTGGGATTCACGAATGAATTCATCCAATGAATCAGGTGTGTTCATGTATATTACATGAGAAGTTTCTTTGCGGCACAAGAGCTATTTTCATACGAATTATCAGGACGAACTGTTGTAACATAGAAAGCATGTAATTTGAAGAGCCTGTAAAAGTACTTCGCGCCCGGTGAACCCTTTCATGGCGGCTTTACGAGCCAATGTCGAAGTACTATTTGCGCAGCGTTTATCGTACCTTTGATGTGGCACGAAATGGTTTTTGAGTAAATCATACCGTCAGAGAAAATTTTCACTTTTAGATGGTGCATTGTGTTTTAGGTTTTAAAAACGAGACAGGAAATTTTTCAAATAAAAAATATCCCCAGTTCATGCAAAATGAAGACTGTATGTTTCTTTCAGTAATTTCAAAAGGTTGGAAATAAAACAGAGTGGATCGTAAAATTCAGATAAACAAAAGCAGAGATGGATTTCGTTCCCTCGTGGGCTCTCAAGATATATTCTCGATGCACACTCGATCGTGAACGGCTGACTAATTTGTTAAAAAGAACTCGAAAGTACCGAGTAGTGGTTTCTTTGAAGGGTGACCACCTTCAAAGCATGGCCATCGTTCATCAAAAGCCATGAAAATATGTGAAAATGATTCTGGAAATAAAAGGAAATCGGTTGAGAATCAGAAAAAAATGCGAACAGAAATATGGCGAATCGACTCGCTCTCTTCACCGACTTTCCAAATCGGCAGCACGTCAAAAGAGAGGTAACTAATCTCTCCGGTAAGAAAGAGTGGCATCGAACAATGTTTCCTCGGAGTAATGAAAAAAATGAGAAGCAACCGTCCATTTACTCGTATACTTGAGCCGAACGAAGGGAGAAGAGGGGCTTGGAGGAGGAATTTTGTTTCTTTTCTTTTCAACCAGGCTCGCCCCCACAAAAATGTCCTGCATCTTTTTCCTTCCCTTCCTTCGAGGACCCCAACTCCAGTCACCCACACCCCAGCCTCAGTCGCCGCCACTCATTGCCCGGTCAGTCCTCCAAGTCAGTCCCCGCTAGCTCTTATTCCCCGATGTCACTCCACCCCGCAAATGAAGTGGGCGGAGGTTATGGTATGTCGCGGACGGGGACGGGGAGTGGCGCGGAGGGAGGAAGAGGGGGTAAACAGTGGCAGCCGGCCTCCCAAACCACCCACCCAACTAACCCTCATCCCTCCCTCTCTTCTTTCCCTCCCATAACCCCTCATCAACATCATCAACCAACAACCCCCCCCCTTCTCGACCCTCCCTTCCCCATCTGGCGACCCGGCCGGCGGCGGCGTTTGGGACGCCTTCAGGGAGGAGTGGCTTCATAAGGAAACCCGGGGAGTGGTAACCGTTGTGGGCGAAGGGGACCAAAACTTCCCTCCCTAACACCCTTCCCCTAACCACTCCCCCCTTCCCTCAACAGATACCGCTTGATGGACGGATCGAGTGAGGGAGTGGACGGGGAACGGTGAAGGGAGGTGGAGAGAGGAGTAAATGAGGACGTAGAGAGGGGAGGAGAAAGGACCCGGGGTGTGTGACAACTAGGGAGTGGCCAGGGGGTTGGCAGGGGAGGAGGGGGTGTTTGAAGGGGGGGAGAGAGATTTTGTGGGGAAATAAAATGAGTCCAAGTGGCGGATTGACTATTTTATCTCGGATTATGCCGTCGGATTTCAATCTCGCACGTAGGCACGAGACGGGTGGCTTTCGGTTTAGTAAGAGGGAGATTTATTCCCGAAAAAATGTTGACCGCCCCAGAATTTTCAAGCACATAAAGGCATAAACTAAGCATGACCTCTTGCCATATCACAAACTGGCCACCCTGTACATGTATCCTCCAGCTCCCCGCTAACTATGTTTAAGATTAGGATGTAAAATTTTGATGCGATGCCATGCAATCGTGCTCAAAGTAAAAAGTGGAAATAGTTTCACCTAAATTTTCAGATACGTATTCAGCATTTGTCGTTCATTCAAATTTTTCGTGAAACTTCAAGACGTTTCTTTCCATTTGCTTGGATAATATAAAGCTGAGAAAAACTTTTGTGGACGAAATTTCTCTTAAAAGTAGGCGTAAATGTTGAATTCGAAGCAGCCGGTAATGCTTTCACTTTCACTGTCGTAATTTGCAAAGCTCTCTCCCGCTTGACCTCTAAAGAATCTTAAGGACACGGCCTTCATGTATTCTTTATTACGTACGAATCTTCATTACCAAGTCGTTTTCTTCAAGTCACGGACCTACTTTTCAGCCCGCTTTATTAGTAAATTTTACATAGAATTTATAAATACTATAATCTTGTAACAAAAAATGTTTACCTTTTGCAATTTGAATCTATCATTGGAAAACACCGTTGGATAAGCTCGAGCAAGGAGCGTGCCTCTAGTTAAACTGAGAATGTATGCTAACCTGGTAGTGAGGGACTGCTCTAAAACAAATGATAACGTTTTATGGTTGAATATACGGAAAACTATAGGAAAACTAACAAATGAATAATGAATTTCAGTTACGAGAGCACCGTTAGGTATTTGTGGGGAACATTTACTAATCAGATTGAAAACTTTTAGCGCTGTCTTAACTCACACGTTACAAGGAAAAAGATATTTTTATCTCTTACATAAAACGAATATCTGTAGTATGAATAAAAAATACTAAACTTCCGCTCATGAGCTGATTAATTCCAAATATTTGACGCACGGTTCAAGGACACCATAAATCACAGTGAATAGTACTGTTTTTTGCAGGAGAGAGTATTCTCAGGTCACATAAGAGCACTTATAAATTTTTTTCAGTCCCATTCCTAGGAGTGGCCACGATGGTAAAATATATTCGCTGTATTATTTGAAGCAATTAGTCATTTTGCAAGTTAAGGTATGTAATGGGAAATACTGTATGGTTAAAATAGTGATTTATTCCCGTCATCATACATCTCAGTAATAACGATCAAGTAAACGCTATTACTCGAAAAGTTATACGCCGTGCAAGCACGAAATCTTATCTGAATATCCGGGTGAATTGGTTACTCTAAATTATATAACCTCTCGAAGTATAAGCCAAATCCAAAATACGTCTGTTTAAAGTCAGAAAAATATTAAGTTTGGTGCTATAGGCAAGAGCAGAGTTCACTTCGTATTGAGCCCGACGATACCAGAAAGCGACATATTAAACAGATGAATAGTTCCCCTCCCTCTACCAGCAGGGATTTTACAGGAAAATCTGATACCCGAAATTCACACGGCTTAGGCTGTGCAGAAGATTTAAACCTGGGTAATCCACCTGCGTCTGAACCCTTTACTCAATAACTCACCACGCAGTAAAATATTACCAGTTGTCAGGGTCTCCATGGCAGTGAATATCATAGGACTCCAGTTCGACAACGTTGCAATTGGATCGTGCGCGTTGCAATGAATGAATGTTGAGAGGAGAAGAGCATGGGGGACGAAAATGGACGGGGTGTAGGCCAGGAGGGAGGGTCGTGACGGGGGAAAATCTCCTGATGACGGAGATGAAAGACGTCGGGAAAAAAAGGTGACGATGAGCGAATGCCCTCTCTCTCAAGTAGCCTCTCTCTCGGGGCACAAAGAGTCGCCGCCCTCGCGACTCTGCCCGGTTGGGAGTGGGGTGGGCGGAGGGGACGACGCGGACACCGCGAGGACAAAGCGAGCGATGATAGCGCAGGGGGTCCCCTTCCCACCGCCTTTCCGCGCTCCCTACGCCCACGACCCCGCCGCGTAACCGTCTCCTCCTCCCCCCTTCTCCCCCATCCTCTCACTACTCGGCCGGCAGTGGCACTCCCCTTTCCACAAACCCTCCTTCCTCTCTCCCGACTCGACCGTTCGGCCGCTCGTCTCGCCTCGAGAAGGACCGTCCAAACCGTCCCGCCGCATCTGCGACGCTCGTCACAATAAAAAAAATGTCTCCTCCTCCGCAATCCGACTCGCCCTCTTCGCGACGAGCCATTTGTCTGAGGCACCCGCCACCGTTCCCACGCGACACCCTTCGCCAACATTCGTCCCCACCCATCCGGAAGGTTTAACCGGCCGAGGAGGAGGAGGAGTGTGAGGGAGGCGTTGAGGGTGAAGGGAAGTCGTGCCACCGATCCTACCGCTCACGAAGTCTCCCCCGTCGGCGTCCGGCCACCCTTCCACTCCCGCCTTCTCCCCCTCCCTTTCCTTATCGCGAGGTTCCGGACGTTCTTCCCGGTCCACCGGCGCGTAAACGACCCCGGTCCGTTTGGTGCACTCCCCTCCCTCTACCTTCCTTTCCCCGAATGGACCCGCCCGCCCAACCCTTCCCCCCTCAGTCCCGCCCGGATCTCGACCCGATGGAAAGAGCTCTCCCGCAGCGCCGTGATTCACGGGCCACAGACACTTCGTCGAGGAGAGAAAGCACCCCTCCAACTCACAAAACCAATTGCTTGCTCCTTCCGTTGGTCTGCTTTTGAGTCAACGCGGTCCCCATTTGCGGTTTTTAATATAACTTCGGGCATGATGGACGAGGCCATTTATAAAATCTGGGAATAACCCCGTGTTGGGAACGTTGGTGAGGAGGGTGCAAATTGGATAAATACCACCCTCGGCTTCCTCTAATATTTTAAATTACGGGCGGAGATGTTCTGATGGTGATGGGAAGCAAACAGTAAAATCGACGAACAGTCAAATTAAGGTCCGCTCAAGTTCTAAAAACGCCACTTGCCTCAGGCCACACCCCTTTGAATGTGCCTGCTCGGATACACGTTGCCCGAGTACGAGGGTTCGTCCGGAAAATAAGTGTACTGAGCTCAGGAAAAAAAAATTATTACACTTTTACATATCTTAAGCTAATATTCCTCAAAATAGAACCCTTGTGAGTCCAAAGTCCCGTATCGCGTTCCCTTCAAACTTCTCTTTATCTTCGGGAACATAAACGTTCTCTAAAAAATGTGGATCATTTTTGCAGTGATCCGCAAGTTGTGTCGCGATTTCCAAACGATTGAGTCTTTGATAATCAGTGAGCACTTTCGGCACCAACTTTGCACAAATTTTTCGCATCTGTAATTGGTCCCTAATAATCTCGTGCACTGTTGTTTTTGGCACATTACACTGCTCTGCTATCATCCGAACACTAAGACGACGATCAGAGTTCAGTACATCGCGAACTTTTCGCACATTTTCGTCGGTGAGTGTCGTTGATGGGCGTCCAGGCCGTGGTTCGTCGTCGACCTCTTCTCTGCCCTCCACGAACATCTTGTGCCACCGAAAGATCATGTTTCTGGACATGGCTGACTCCCCGTAAGCCTGGTTAATCATACCGACAGTTTCGGTAGACGATTTCCCAAGCTTTATCGCAAATTTGATGGAATAACGCTGCTCCAAAAACTTCGGCATCGCGTTCCGTGACGTGGGTCGAGCGTGGAGGTTCGCGTTAACAGATATCTTCACTACACCACTGCTCAGAGCCGACTACCTTTTTCAGCGTCGTTTGCCAACATACCCCCCTCCAATCGCAGCCCGTCAGAGCGGTGCTGGGCGCGCCTAGAGCGGCGGGAAAAAATCAGTACAATTATTTTCCGGACGAACCATATATATTTGCCTTATTATACGAGGGTAGGCTGAAATGCACTCATGCTTGTAGACCACAAACAAAAACATAGCAAGATCGGATGAATGTGGATTAAAGTACAATTCTAAAGTTTCAAAATAATATGTGTATTTGTTTAAAATACGTTGAAAGATATGTAAATTTATGTATATATATATATATATATATATATATATATATATATATATATATATATAACTTTTGGACGGCACAATAGAACACAGAATAAAACAGATAACACGTAAAAGGACACTCACACTGTAGATGATTTAAGCTTTCGGCCTACTCCGAGGCCTTCTTCAGGTCAGACTGACTCTCAGTCTGACCTGAAGAAGGCCTCGGAGTAGGCCGAAAGCTTAAATCATCTACAGTGTGAGTGTCGTTTTACGTGTTATATGTTTTATTCTGTGTTCTATTGTGCCGTCCAAAAGTTTAATTGCTCTCGTGAGTACTTCCGCATCATCGTGTATGGACTACAACCTTGTCGTGGTGGAAGGGCTTCTGTGTTCCGATGACCCCTAGAGCTGTGCTGGCGGGAGTAATAATAATTACTCCTGGAAGGGTCACCCATGCCAGATAGGTCGAAGGTTAGGAGCCAGACGAAAGGTAGTCCACGCAGCGTCTGTTAATCAGTGAGGCGGCTGCAATGGCCTCTGACCCCAGTGGGGCGGCCATTAAGTGATGGTGTCACGTTAAAAACACTATTGAGGAAGGCAACGGGAAACCACCTCAATTATGATTCCCAAGAATATTATGATGGGCACTATAGATAATATGAGTCCTGGCAACTACGGGACTCGGCCCAATAGGCCGTGTGTCGTGACCGGCAGCGGGAGAGGCAAGGCTTCCGCGGTCGTCATCCCACGAAATCCTTGCAGGGAAGAAATAACTTCAGCAGGACAGAATACTCAGAAGAAGGCGAAAGTAGTAAGAATAGGAACCTGGAACGTCAGGACAATGTTGAGGAGAGGCAAATTAGAAAATATTAAGCGAGAGATGGAAAGAGGTAACATAGATGTTTTAGGCCTCTGCGAGGTGAGATGGAAGGATAGCGGGGATTACTGGAGTGACAATTATAGAGTAATATACAGCGGCGGGGACGAGAGCCAACGAGGGGTTGCCGTAATTTTAAATAAAGGGGTAGGAAGAAGCGTAGTCAACATAGAGCAAGCGACAGATAGAATTTTAGTCGTAGAGATTAAAGCAGAGCCGACTAACTTGGTCATTATTCAGGTATACATGCCACCGAGCAACCACAAGGAGGAAGAAGTCGATAGGATGTATGATGAGTTAGAGGATATCATCGCGAGTGTTCCTGCAGGGAAACATTTGATAGTGATGGGGGATGGGAATGCGACGGTAGGCGAAGGAAGAGATGGTGGTGAGGTGGGGGACTATGGGTTAGGCACAAGGAATGAACGCGGGGAGAAAGCAATTGAATTCTGCAGGAGACAGGGGTTAGTCATCACTAACACATGGTTTAGACACCACAAAAGGCGTAGGTATACATGGAAAATGCCAGGTGACTCAGAAAGGTATCAGTTAGATTATATTATGGTTAGGCACAGGTTTAGGAACAGTGTGATAAATTCGCACAGTTTCCCAGGAGCGGATGCGGACTCTGACCACAATTTAGTTGTCATGAAATGTAATGTTCGTTTCAAGAAGATAAGGCAAGGGCGGCGGGTTAGGAAATGGAAGTTAGAAGCAGTAAATGGATTAACGAGGAAGGAGTATCAGCAGGCTGTAGAGAAAATGATGGATGACGGTAAATAACTGAGTACTATCGAAGAAAAATGGGAATGTATCAAGAAAGGGATATTGGAAGCCGCTAAAGACACTATAGGAACCGTTAACGGGAAAAGGATAAGGAAACCATGGGTAACGGATGAGATGATTGCAAAGATGGATGAGAGAAGAAGATGGAAAAATGTAAACACAGAGTTAGGCAAAATGAAGTACAAAGAGTTAAACAATAAACTGAGAAGGGCCACAAATAAAGCAAAAGAAGAACGGTGGAAAACGCAATGCGAGGATATGGAAAGTTTACAGAAGAAGGGTGAAATTGGTGCTCTATACAGCAAGGTTAAGTTATTATCGGGAAGTAAGAAGGCAAGATCTGTGCTAACAGTTAAAAATAAATGGACTAAGATAATAGTTGAACCAGGAAAAATCCAAGAGAGATGGAAGGAATATATAGAAACACTGTATGGTAAAGAACTTAGGCCGACAAGGGTAGACATAGAAAAGGAACATGACGTAGAAGAAGATAGCTTAGGTCCAGGCATACTCGACGATGAAATAGAAAGGGCATTAAAGGAGATGAAAGCAAATAAGGCTGTGGGGGTGGACAATATTCCTGTAGAAATGTTGAAATGGTTAGGGAAAGGTGGGAAAAAGGCCATATATGGACTGATTCGTAGTATCTATGAGGAAGGAATCTGGCCGGAAGATTTTGTGAGATCGGTGTTAGTTCCTATTCCAAAAAGGGCAAAGACTTCGTCATGTGAGGATTACAGAACAATAAGTTTGGTATCCCACGCAGCCAAAGTTATTCTCAGGATCATCAACAAAAGGATAGAGAGTAAGGCAAATGATTACTTAGGGGATGATCAGTTTGGGTTCAGGAAAGGAAGAGGTACGCGTGATGCCATTGCAGTAATGAGATCACTAGTCGAGAGGAATATAGAATACAATCAGGACGTTTTTGCCTGTTTTGTAGATTTCGAAAAAGCGTTTGATTGAGTGAATTGGGACAAATTAATGCGTGTATTGCAGAAAATAGGAATGGATTGGAGGGACAGGAGACTGATCCGCAACCTGTACATGTCTCAGACTGCTCAGGTGCGAGTGAGGAACGGAGAGTCCGGATGGGCAGTGTTAGGAAGAGGTGTAAGGCAGGGTTGCCCATTGTCACCGGTACTGTTCAACGTATATTTAGAGGAAATGATTAAAGAGGCATGGGAAGAACTGGAGGTAGGAATGAAAGTCGGAGGGGAATTCGTAAAATCGGTTCGGTTTGCTGATGACCAAGCATTAGTTGCTCAGTCAGCCAAGGGGTTGCAAGCATTGTTGAGTGAATTGGAGGTTCAGTGCGATAAATATGGGATGAGAATCAATATTAATAAAACAAAGGCTATGCGATTTTCCAGAAAGAAAAAGGCTCAGCTAAATATTAAAATAGGCGGGGAAAGAATAGAGCAGGTAGAGCAGTTTACATATCTCGGAAGTGTTTTGGACCAATACGGTCAAAGTGGTAGGGACGTAAGGAGAAGAATTGTGCTAGGCAAGGAGGCTTTCTCAAGGAGGTGGGAGTTGATGATGGGGACGTTGAGTAGGGATGTTAAGACAAGACTCGTAAAAACTCTGATATGGAGCGTAGCTATGTACGGCGCGGAAACGTGGTCGCTGAAGCAGGAGGATAGACGTAGATTGGAGGCTTTTGAAATGTGGGTGTGGAGAAGAATGGAGAAGGTGAAATGGACCGAAAGGAAAACAAATGAGGAAGTACTAAAAATGGTGGGGGAGGAGAGGGGTTTGTTGAGAGAAATCCTATGGAGGCAGGAAAAATGGATGAAAGGCGTATTGAGCGGTAGTGGAATGTTGAAGAGGGTAATAGAGGGGAGAATGTTGGGCAAGCGTGGTAAGGGTAGGAACAGGATAGGGATGTTGGACGGGATGAAGGGAGGAAAGAAGTACACCGAGATGAAGAGGGACCTGATATAGATTAGTTTGCTAGGTGGGGAGTCACAAAATGTTTATTTGATAGTTTTGTCCATCCAAAAACCTACCTTAACCGGTAGATTACCTAATAAATCATATATATATATATATATATATATATATATTCAACATAGCCAGCGTTAAGGCTAACACATTTCTCCCAACGTATAACAAGTGTTTTCATTCCGTCACTGAAAAACTCTTCCGACTTTTCTCAAATCCAGGACTATAGTAGACAGCTCCCTTTACCTCATCATCCAAGGTGTAATGATTACCCTTGAGTTGAGGAAAACAATAAAAATCGCAAGGCGCAAGATCAGATAAATAAGGAGGGTGTGGAATCAGTTCAAATTTCAGGTTTCGCAAAACCTCTTCAGTTGCCTACAAGGTGTGTGGACGAGCGTTGTCATGTTCCAAGATTATTGACTTCAGGCTGCATTTAACACGACAGACTCGAACAATATGGTTTGCAACACGCTTTTGAGTGATTCGCCGGTCATGTTGAATCAAATCTTTAACGAGTTTGCGATGTTTATCGTCTGTGGCAGTGATCCGACGTCCGCTGCATGTTTCATCGACAATTATGGCTTTTCAAGACTCGCAACCACGAAATTTTACTACCCATCGATTTACAGTAGACCTATAACAGCATCGTCACCATAAATAGCCTTTAAACGAAGACGAATCTCACTAGGAGTCACTTATTCAGCAGTTAAAAATTCGATCACAGCACACTGTGTAACTAGCGTAGACAATGCACTAGAACACGTTTCCATACTTCTGCTTCTCGAAATACACTGGATGAACGCAACGACATCAAACGTGCGCATGTGCATTTAGGAGGAATGTTACTTCCACAATCCACCAGGAAGGTCTCCACTCTGAAGGTAATTTTGTGGTCTATAAGCATGTGTGCATTAGGTTTCAGCCTACCCTCGCCCATATTTAGATTTCAGAATGGTGTCCTTAATTCTAGATGAAAACTTTAAGAAATTGCTATATGTGTGTGTATATATATACACACATATAGCAATGTATTGCTTTTTGTGTACATTATTCAGCGTTATTCAGAAAATTTACACCGCTAAAGTGTAACTGTTTCAGCTATGCAAACCTTGTTCTTCCGAGTACTGGGATGAATTACTAAAGCTGACGAAATTGAAAGATTCCTAAGACGTATTTCTTCTGTAGGGCAGTCGTAATATAGGATCAATCATATAGAGTATACCTTAAAAAGATTATACTCAAGCACGAACACATAGTCCTAACGTATAATAATTTAAATATATGCATAGGTAATAATAATATATAATATTTAGAATTGAATACCATTATATATGATTATTCAATACTTATGCATCATTAAAATTAATGGTAGAAGTACGTAAAAGGAAGGTAGGATTTAATATGCCTGCACCTCAGTCACTTCTCGCAGAGATCTTGCGACAGTCAGTATAACTTCTGATCCAAAGGGTGGGTTATTGCACTAATTACTGTAAACGCGGTATTTACGTAGGAATGAGGATCGGTAATAATAATACAGCCGGACTACGAACAGGTGAAATTTTAAACCATACCAGAGCGCTCATTCGACTCCCGAAAAGTTGCGTAAATTAAATAATTTGAAACTCAAATTTTCAGATAAATTCCGAGCCGGCTAATCCGACTGTGGGCGTAAATGACAACCCCCGCCCCGCTACGGTCCCCATTCATTCACATTCGAGGTGCTCCCGAAGAGCGTGTTCGTACCCCATTTCCTCTCCTAACTAAAGCGCACTCGATCACTTCGCGCCCAAATCGGTTAAAAATAAGGAGTCTTTCCGACGGGGCGTTCACAGCGGGGGATGGCGGGGGGCGGAGGAGGGTTCTGCGTTCACGATCTCTCCCGCGTATTCATTGATTGGGCGTCGGGGAATGGTGATCTGGCCGTTTTAACTGAATTCCACCGCCGGCGGCGGCGGCGATAGAGCGGGGCTGGGTGTGAGAGGGCAGAGGATGGAGGGGGAGGGGGGGGATCGGTCTACAAATGGAGATTTATGCTTCCCTCCCGCTGCCAAAAGTGGGGTCTGGCCTCCCCTTTTCTCATCGCAATCTCGTTACACGCTAAAAGGGAAACTTTCCCCTGCTGCTGCGTGTTCCGCGTACCAACCCGGGGAAATGGCATTATCATTTTATTTGCCCTAATCAGGATAAATGCGCCCTTTTGAAGGACGGCGATGATACCCTCCACGGGACACATGCTGGTTTAGTGATTTAAACAGCCCGGGAGGTTCCTCTCCGTCGCACCCACGCTAAAGGAACAAACTGAATGAAGACGAGCGCGGAAAGAAAACAGGAGTGCCGGAATAGCATAATTGAACTCAAAACAACACTTCTCATTGTCAATCACCGAAAACAAAGGAGCAGGTGGAAACGCAGTCTCTTGTTTTCGCAAATATCCAAAGCAGTTATTTTGTTCCTACGCTTCGAGAGGGTTAATCCGAAATTTAAAAAAAATGGTGGGCCATTTTCCACGGACATTGTCTTGTGGCTAGGAAAAAGAAAAGGAGACGAGGGGGAAAGCGAAGGAAAGCAACAATTACGAGTTTTGCGCGCGTGTGTGTGTGTGCCCGCATCATGCATCCGCCTTTACGCCTTCGGGATCGCAGTGGTCGCAGGCGGCCTTGGCGCAGCGGCGAGCGTCGGCATTTATCATTTGATGAGCGGAGACTGCCTCAACGAGATGGATTCAAAGGCCTCATTATTTTACAAGCCGCGCCTTCCAAGTGATGCAACGCGGGAATGCATCAACGTCGCCAACAGTGCGACGAAAATCCTCACAAGACAAGCCGTCCGAGGGCATCTTCTATATATTCTGCTATTTAGAGAGATTTGGGCTCGAGGATGGAGGGGAGAGAGAGAGACGTTCTCACGTGATCAGCGCCGTTTGTTTGTCTCCGGAGATTTCAAATGCGTGCCCTTGGCAGAAAGAGTCGCGTTCAGCTGCGTTTCTTTATTATGTTATTATTTGATACCATTGAGGACCGAACATAGGCGACCATCGGAATCGAAGTTCAATAATACAGTTCAACAAAGATATTCATTTATCTGAAAGATACCTTTTTTTCTCTCAGGGGCGATTTTGAAGAGATCAACTCCACCTGCATGAGTGTGAAAGTTCAATTTCCAAAATTTTTCATAGATAATCGTTCGTAACTGCTACTCAACATCACAAGCATCAATCTTTAAAATACAACCATTCGGTACATATAACTTGTGGTGCTATATTTAAGGAGGAGTCTTCATATTAAGAATACTCGGTTACCAACCCTTTATTTAAGATACAATCGAAATATTGAATGTATTTTCAGCTTTCGAACATTGTGAAAATATTGATGAGCCACTGATTTTTAATGAAGACAATTAAGTGAAGAAAAGGCGGAATTCCACTTTAAACTGATTGGCATTGCCGTAATGAGAGAACAATTACCTCCCTTAACATACGAGTGTATATTTTTAGCCAAGTTTGACCCAAAAAATTTACTTGAGAAATGAATATTATTGCTATAAGATATTTATGCACAAAATATATTTTTGTCTTCTTTTGTATCAGAAAATATTACTCAGACATCTCAGTTTAAAGAATAAATTTCGTGCCCAAATCCTATCACTTTACCGCCATGATGCAATTAAAATGGCAGCGTTGTGCAAAGATAACTTCTTGGGTGTAAAGTACGAGTATGAAATAAGCATACATGGGTAGGTTGTTTTTATTTTGATTCTTAGTCGTGTATTGCGTTCAGATATTAAATTCAAAATTTTTGAAATAGGCGATATTTAATAATCGCATGAAAGTATACATTTTCAATACAACCGTAAAGTGATCGCGAAATAATTCTTGATCATTTACCGATTGGCATTCTCAATGTTGCATGAAGTAGGAATATATTTTTGCTATTCTGTGTATACTGTGATATCGAAGGGTGAAATTTTTATAAAATGTCCCAAAGTCTGTCGTTCGCGTGACCACCCGATATTGAAAATATTGAAAGTACTATTGAAATGTTTACCAAGTGTTGGTATATAACATAGTCGAAATGTACTCGAATTAGAACGAATGGAATGATTCCAAGTAATGACCTCTGTTACGTTATTTTGTTTTCTGACGCCACGGTGTTGCCAAACGCTTTCTCAAAAACGAAAATCTATAGCATTCAATGCCTATTAATATATGTTTCTTAATGTTTAAAAACTTATAAAAATGAAGACCTGTTTACCATTGCTCAATATTTCTATACATTAAATTTCAGTTATAAGGTATGGAATCATACTGAATACTTGACTGGGACACACCTACTAGTTTCTTTTCGGTACTGAAACTCATAGTTGACATACAGTATATTTAAATATGACTCTACCTAAAAAGAGCACTGTTACAGTATTAATAAAACAAGGGCATTCGCTTCCGATTCCTAGCTATTCTGATTCAACGCTATTTTATTTTGTGTCTCTGAGCTGTTACACGATGGAACGATATGTAATTAGTTAAACGAGAGTTGGAGCAGTTAAAATTTAAATTATCTGATGAAGAAATTTCTATATATATATATATAGAAATATATATATATATATACATATATATTAGGTATATTTGATCTATCTTCCCCAACAATAATTGTACAGAAAGATTGTGTACGATGTTTTCATGAAGAGAGAATGCGCAAAATTCATAAGAAAATGATCAACCTGATACATTTCTCATAGATAACTTGAATGGAAATGTGTAAATGTGTCTGAATGAATTAAATCGTCCATATAGCTCAAAATTTAAGCTGGAATCAGAAATTAGAATAATCTATTATTTTTACATGGCTTTTGAAACGTATAATAAACAATATGCGAGATCTAGATTTATTTTTTCTAGCATTGTAGGTGGTCTACATAATCTGTAATTGTAGCATGCTTAATACCTCACACCAGCATAACTGGTGGCGACTTTAACCTCCCTGGTATCGATTAGGACAGCAAGAGCGTTTAATGTCGGACCCGCGATCGCGAATCTAGTAATTCCTTAATAAAATTGGTTCAAAGTAACTCCCGTCATCAAGCAGTATGTCTGCCCACCCCTGAAAAGAACATGCTGCACCTATTTCTTACGAACACACCGGAACGTATTATTAGTGTATAAACTGACGAGGACTTGAGTGACCGTAAATCATTTAATGTCAACTTCGACGTAGAAATAAAAAAGATTGTTAAACCAAAAAGAAAAATTTGTAATTACCATAAAGCAGACTTTGAAACTTTTGCCAGTCTCTTCACTACCCGAATTCAAAACGAGCTTAAGGCATGCCCCCGTAGAAGAAACTTGGACACAAATTTTCAATATTATGCAAAAAGGCATCACAGATGTCATCCTTATTAAATACGTTAAAGCAAATCGTGACCCCAGGTGGTACAATAAAGGCGTTAGAAAAGCCCTTCGAAAGCAGAGAATGTTACACTCCAGGGTAACGAAAGAAGCCGTGAACACATCATCCGCGGAAAATAAAAATTTATGGGACAAGTATAGATTTTTCTAAAATTGAAACCAAAACAATTACGCAGCGCCTTACAACATCTTAAACGTAAAGTACTTAGCGATTATTTGGATATTGACCCCAAAGCTTTCTGGTCATATGTTAGGGAAGTAAATGGGGGTAAGCAAACCATGGCTTGCTTTATGGATTGTAACAATATAATTCATACTGACAGTGAGGGCAAAGCTAATATTCTAAATACATTCTTTCAGAGCGTTTTCACGACCGATGTTGCCACCGTGTATCTCCAAGAAACAATACGCATTCAACCCATGGCGAAAATAACTGCGGATGAACAAGGAATTGTCAAATTGCTCAATGAGATTAAAACCAACAAATCCACGGGTCCCAAAAATGTACCAGCTAGGATTGTAAAGTATCTAGCTCCTGATATCGCCTCATACCTCGAAGTTATATTAAACAAATTCCTCACAGTCTGCAAAGTCTCTAAGAATTGGAAAATCGCGCAAATAATGCCTATTTTGTAAAGTGGAGACAGGGAAGACCCCAGCAATTACAGATCCATAATTCTCACTTGTACTTATCCTTTCCCAGAAAAATCAGTAATCATAATAGTAAGAAACCTAAGTCCCTTCAGAAATATTAAAAACATTTCATTTACAAGTCGGAACAAAATTAAACATTGGGTAGAAATTAGGTGTACCTGAAGGCGCATGTGTATGTTTGTTGGTAGTTTGTGTGTTTGTATGTGTGCGGGTTGTAATGGCTCTTCCATGAATGTATATCGTGTTTTGTTTGTGGAATGTATAAATTTGTGGCTTTGGCATGCTTTTTTTCCTTAATTACGGGTGATGCCATAACACCCCCCGCCACACGCCCTTGGGGCGGTTTGCATGATATTATGTAGATGTAGTGGTAGTGTTCCCTCATTTAACTTATGAGAACAGCGTCACAAACAAGGAATTTCAAATGAAATTAACAGGACTCGGAGTTATAACTAATTATTTGCAGTCTCACAAAAAATTGAAAATAGCCTTACGCAATAGTACGAAGGAGAACATTTTCAAACCGTCAAGGTTTTTGCTATTGCCAAATAAAAACGAGGCAGTGAAATTTAACGTGTATTCTTTTTAATTTTTTAATGATATTTTTGTTTTGGAAATTACCCATGCAGGAATTGGTCAATCCAATAAAGAAACAAGTGATTTCACGAGTAAATTTAAGGCGATGGCTGACGATGACGTGTAGACTTTTAAAGGTCCGAATATTTACTTATTTCAATTCAACAATGAGTAGACGATGTAAAACGTTTTACCAACTATCCCCTGTTGAGTCGAGAGATAAAGCTCCTATAAACCGCAGGGAACGTTTCTGCGGAAGCTTTTGCTTGAAAGACAAATGAAAATGGATTATAAAAAGGAGTGTACTTTAGTGAATCCTAATGAGTCGCTTCGCTTACCAAGATGAGAAGCTGAGTTTAATGCCTGAAAAACAAGTTATAAATTTGTTCCCAACGGTCGTGAGTTTCTTGCCTTCAATCCGAGCCTTTTGATACATGTTAAAGTGTGCATGTATACTGTATGTACTTCAAAATAAGTTCGAAACTTTGTGAACTTTTCACTCTTGAGTCTCTGGTGCTGTTTATTAACTTGGAGGTTTTATTACAAACTTGCCACTTCAAGTAGCATGAAACGGGAAAATATCATATAGATAACGAAGATTCAAGGAAACCCATCAAAGTTTGGAAAGAATATTGGGAAAATTTTGTCCTTTGGAGTTGACCCAACCGTGGATATTGCTCAATGTACAATTTTATGAAGTACGAGTACTCGTATTTCGAAGTAATATTGAAAGTCTTTCCCAAAGTAGCAACTTTATTTTTGAGGACAGGTAAACTGGCGTCTAGCATGTATTTCCCAATGAGAACAAATGGGATACTACCCAACAGCATTTTAAATGCGTAAATTCTTCTCGGGTCCTCCACCGGGTTATATCGTCCATCACGGCCGACGTTTCGATGTCCGACTCGGTCATCGAAACGTCGGCCGAGATGGACGATATAACCCGGTGGAGGACCCGAGAAGAATTTACGCAGCTGATACGCCGGGAAAACACCAAATCTTTTACCAGCATTTTAAATACTTGTTAAATACAAACATTTGCTTTCAACCAAATTAAATCAGTAATATACAGTGAATATAGTACGTCAGTTCCAGGTAACTGTATTAAAATTAGTAAACTAGGCATTCAAATATCAATCGCATCGGATCTTTCGTCCAGCTTCATTGATTCTTCTTCGCGTCAGTAACCGCGCTGTGCCAGATTTCCTTCGTGAAATTTGAAGAGTTGCGGTAGAATAATCGTCATCTATCGCGAATATATTGAATGATGGGGGTGACGTGCGCTCGCTTTACAGAGCCTACATGATCAAACCCTGCAAATCCTTATCCAAATTTATCTAACGAGTAGAATGATATTCCACTAAAACGAGCGCGAAGAGAATGTACATAATTTCAAATCACATCTCGTGATATCGAAATATGTGATCGGTAATAGAAGGAATTTCTTGTCCGTAGAATGCTGTGATTGAGAAATTCAGGGTTATTCGGAAATCAGCGAGTATTTGCGGATATCCATATTCACGGCTTATGCCTGTGTTTTTTAGCGTAATACCAATGTTGTCTGTTTCTCTGAAAATATTAGTGCACGGATAGATTGGTCCTTTCAACCGTGAGTTGTAGGATTTTACTTGCCCCACCGCAAGTACCCGCGGCAGGATGCAAGGGTTGGGCTCACCAAGCCTATTCATCTACATATACATAATACCCCGCAAGCCGCAGCAAGGGCGTGTGGCGGGGGGTGTTCGGTCATCACCCGTAAAAAGGAACAAAACCACCTACAAAACTATATCCGCAGTTGCGTGTACACAGTAGCCTATTATAATTATCATTATTTTCCAGTCCAGAGGAACAGCACCCTCTGAAATCGATATATTGAGTATGTTTTTAAACAAAGGCGCAATTTTGGGCGCGAGCTCTTTCAGTATGCTTGCGGGAATATCCTCTAGTCCACGTGATTTATTACTTTAAATGTGTAGGAGTTGTTTCGATGTAGGCATTAGCCTCACCACAGATTGGACGTTCATTTTCTTTAATAATACGTTCCAGTGTTTAATTTACCAAAACTCGTTTCGTCCTGGTTGTCACCGAAGGTATCTATCTCTGTTCGCCCGTTTTATTCCGTGAAATCTCGGGTGCCTAGCATCGACGACAAAGGGTGCCGCTTTGAGAAGCCCCTGACTCACCACCCATTTCCCCCCTCCCGACTCCTCCGCATTGAGCTCAGAGGGCCATCCAGCCGACCCCGGGATGGTGTGTATCTGTATGTGCTGCGGGGGACAGAAAGGGGGGTGGGGAGGTGAGCACAACCGCAAATTCTCCGGACGATCCGGCGAAGCAATAAACACCCCCTTCGGCGGAGAGTGGTGCCGTGAAAGATTGGGAGGGGCGGGAATATGGCCAAATAGAGTGTAATTTTCGTCATTTCGACTTTTGAGTTTGTTTTCTTCCCCTTGCTGTCTAAAATCGACGGCACACTCCTGTGGCGCAGGCAAAGGGGCTGCGCCCCTCTCGACCCCCCTCCTCTAGGGATTAGGCTTCCTTCATTTCTCTAACATGGACGGATTTTCTTCTCCCGGGACATCTAATGCAGGGAGTCAAATCTCACAGGAATGAGGTAGACGTTACGCAAGTGACACTACATGGTGCGCTCCAAAAGTAATGCAATTATATTTCCCGCGCCGCTCCTATTCGTCGAAGTGTGATGAAATCACTCGGAAAAGTTGGGGGAGTGGAACGCTAAACTTGAAATCAATCTTAGTGCTCTTGAAGCTGTGGAATCGGCAGGACGTCAGTTATTGTAAACCTCCAGTGTCACGAAAGACCAACCGAGCGGAAGTTTCAAGTGAACTTTTGCTGCGTATTGAAAATGAAGCTGATTATTTGCACAACGTCATCACTGGTGATGAAACCTGAGTTTTTCTAAAAAGGCCCAGAAGCAAAACGCCAAAGCTCTGAATGGCACACCGACCAGTTCTCTAAGACCGAAAAGGCAAGAATGAGCAAATCATAAGTGAAAACAATGCTCATTGTCTTTTTCGACAGTAAAGGAGTGGTCCATAAGGAGTTTGTTCCTCAAGAATGGATAGTTAACGCTGCCTACTACGTGGATGTGCTGGAAAGACTCCTAAAAGGCATCACCAGGACGAGAAAAGATGTCTCCGCTACCTGACAACTCCATCACGACAACACGCCTTGCCACAACGCGCTTCGAGTCCTCGAGTTCCTGGCCAAACATCAGATGCCAACGCTACCCCACCGCTCCTATAGTCCTGACTTCGCCCCAGCAGACTTCCAATCAGCCGTGACGAAGACATTTCGGCAGGTTCCCGAAGACGCCTTCCAGGGCGCGTGCCGGTCATGACAGAGTCGCTGGAAAAAATGTGTAGGGGCCCAAGAACAGTACTTTTAAGAATTTTAAGTGTTTTCGCAAGTATGTTCAATTTATTACTATAAAAAAATAATTGCATTACTTTGGTACTCTGTACAATCCTCCGAGGATTGGTTATTAGCTGATCTTCAAACTCTCCTTTTCCCAGCCGATTTCTCCATTCCCTCGGAGCGCGTTGCACCGATATTTTCCTCTAATAGGTAGCCTTGGACATTCCTCTGAAATTCTTCCCCTCCATGCTTCCTTGGTTAATATTTTTAGAAATATTTTGTGCTTCAGAAAATTTCTTATTGGCTCCCCTCTTTTCTCCATAATTTCCCATGTACAACAAAATTAATGTGCGTATTTCGGTGGTACACTTCTAGTATTACGACGTCCCATTTTTGAACAGCTGGAAATCTTTGCCTTGCGTCTTTTTCAAATAATTCATGGTGCACATGGGATAGGTATAATCCTGTCATTTGAGAGATAAATGTAAAATTTTTACTTTGGTCGTTATTATCATTAGTTCACCATAATATTTATTATTAGTTATTATCATTAGCAATTTAAAGACAGATAACGAAAATCTTTCATTTTCCCCGTTTGATTTCTTGCTCTCTTTATTTCTGATAGCACCTTCTCTCGCATCTTCCTTAATTATTCCTCCCTTACCAATTAATCTTATCTCCAATCTTCTTTCCACCCATCTTTACCCCATGCCTGACGTGTGAGTTAGCCCCCATGTCGTGAGTACCTGACATGGAGGCCAACTCCTATCTTTATATTCAACCCCAGACCCTTCCCAAACTCCTCTCTGTAATTAAACATCCATTTTCACGCACATTTTTCGTTTCGATAAATGAAGCCCAACGTTGCTTTTCCTCTCACATTTTGTTTATAATAATTCAAAAGGTAAATATTGCGCAACGACACAATCATACATGTCCTATTTACCATTCGTAACATTACCTTATAAAGGGCTATACTTCTGGATAAATGATAAACGCAAGCTTAGGAAATTTTAAAAATATTAAAGAGAAAAATTTTATTTCTAAGATTTCTTGGACGCTTACAATAACGTAAGGAAAAGGGCAAGTTTAATTCTGAAGAACATGGATAGGTTTCTATAGTGAATAGAATCATCTAAAAATTGATTCCCTTAGCGGATACACCGATTGAGGAAAAAACTCTATCGCCAAGTTGCACAGTAATGCTGAACCATCTTTTGTTGCAAAACGTGACAAAATTTCATTAGTGTTATAAAATTCCCTGTGCAAGCAAACTGGAATGTCTTGTACCTTTTTAAAAAATCTAAGACTTACCTGGTTTCCTCGTGCCCTAAGGGGTTCCCAACCGTAATTACCCTAACATGCCCGTCACGCCTACGGACTTGTAATATAAAACTTTGAAAAACGCATCTCTCCCAACAGTATACCCATGAGAGTAGACTCTTGGGAGAGACTCAACACTATTCTGCAACACTTCGGTCAACATTTACACTCTAGCCTGTTCAGTGCTTTTATAAAACCCATGAAGCAAACGAAGCCGTACTATGTTTCTTAATTATTAAAAGAAATGTTTTTGCTGTGCAATGACGTCACAAGTTCCTCTCTCCTTCCTAAACACCGACTGATCTTTCCTGAGGTAGGAGTTAATCTCCCTATGCAATGTTGTATTAATAATATGATTCTTAGACCTTGACGCTTGTACAAATTTAACTGGTGATCCTATTTTAAAATTACGTTTATTTAAGTTTTTTAGGGATACGATTAAATTTTATTCATCGAAAATTTCTGACCAATCTTCTTTCAATTTTGCAAACTTTCTCCGGTGGCCTCAGAAATGAGTACAAACTCTAATTTGGTTTTTCCTTAAACCCTTGTCAAATTGTCACTGTCTTATATCATCATCTAATTTTTTTACATCATTCTACACATACTCGCGTCGACAACCGATGATTTTCTATGAAATTAAGAACACCAGTTGTTTGGTTTTGGTTTTCTGAACACTATCGTAGAGTCTAAAAGCGATTAGATCGTTATCAACGGTAATCTATCCTTGAAGTGGTATGACGTAGCTCGTTAAGCAGTTGTCTTATCGGCAAAACACCTCCTGTGTTCACATTTATCAACATTCTCGTCTGTCATTACTTATTTCTGACCCTTCTTCCATGGTTCTCATACACTGTACTTCCCAAAAACCGTTTTCATTCGACAAGCGATCCTGTCTCCGAATATATTATCTCTTTTTAATGAATGATATAGCAATTTTAATTGCATGGAAATACATTGAAATATTTTATACCAATTAATTTTAAGCAATTAATAATTCTAGGGGAACCCATCTAGCGGCTGGTATTAGGTCAGGTAAAAAATATTTTTTTATGTATCTTTTCCAATGTCTGAATATCAAAAATGTTTCTGTAGTTCACAAGTCGGTGAAATTGTTTTTTCAGCCAGTTTAATGCCATGTAAATGTGTATGGTTCATTATACCATAACAGGTAATAAATAAAAGGTGTCACAGAGATTCGATTTTCGAACCCGTGTGGATGATTTTGGCTCCGGTGTAACTCGACGCCCAATTTATGCCAAATGTTAGAATGTAATTCCATTAATACTTTTATAATTCTTAGAGTCCGAGCGTTGCGAGTCAAGTATTACTCCGTATCTCCTCGACTCAAAAGCGACCCTTTGAGCTCCATGCAAAACGTTATGGTTGGGAAAATCTCCCTCACTTCCTCTGTTACCCCTCTCTCTTTTGGCCCCATTCTGCCATTATGGTCAATGACCTGTTCAGTCTGAAAAAATATCAGTAAAGAAAAATTAATAAGGCCAGTATATCCTTTCTCAAGCCAAACCTGATGTTATTTCATTTCTACTTCATGTGCGTAGGTTGCTCATGGTGTACATGTACAGTTATCTACCATATCCTTGCGTCAATCAATAAAAAACCCATGAAAATATTTTTTTAAATATACCAACATGTCTTTTCGAAGATGGTCTGGAGGAACTTTTGTAAATGTTTAGAATATTAACTTTTGTTTTTAGGAATTATATGAAATATATTGATATTTATTTTGTGTTGAAATTTGAATACGCTGTTCATCGATGAAGGGAATGCATTGACGAATATTTAATTGTTATAATAAGAACATAATAATTGTTAATGTTTAAAAATTGCTACAATAAGAACACAAGTATGGCATGTCTCTAAGGGGATTTAGGCTGGGAGCCACTTGAAATACGAAGAGAACAAGCGAGACTTAGACTTTTAGAAAGATTCGAAGTCAGTTTAACGATGACACTCAAGGAATCGTAATGGTCCCACACTACCTAGGTAGATCAGACCACAAAGATACAATAAGGGTGATAGATTCCAATACTCATTCTTCCCCAGAAAAATCTGAAATCATAATAGCAAGAAAGCGAAGTCACTTTAGAAGTATTAAAAGCATTTAATTTATAAGTCGGAATAAAATTAAACATTGCAAAGACATCAGGTATATTTGTAGAGTAGTTGCACGTGTATGTTAGTTGGGAGTTTGGTGTTTGCATGTGTGTTGGTTGTAAGGAAACATTGTTTAAATTCATATGCATGAATTTATACAATGTTTTGTTTGTGGCCGTATACATTCGTAGCTTTTGCATGCGGTTTTTTCTTTCTTAATTACGGGTGGTGCTCTAACATCCCCCGCCACACGCCCTTGCGTCGGCTTGCGGGGTATTAAGTAGATGTAGAATATTGTTGGAGAAGTTTACATGATTTCTGGTAAAGATTGGGAGAGGGGGTTGTACATGTATGCCCTTCCTTGTCCCCGTACAACTTATGAGCCCCTTAAAAATGATTGCATACAATTCAACATTTCTTAGTCTCAATTTTCTATGGAAGTATTATTTTCCTCTCCACAGAAAGTTTAATGGGCAAAAATTTACTTGTTACTCCGAGCATAAATTTTTCCAACCACAAATATTTATTCTTGGATAAAGGAATCGAACTTTTACGGTAGCAATTTACAAGCGTCAAACCTTAGGACTAATGAATAGAAAAAAGTATCTCAATTACAAGCCAGTATTCTACATACAGGTATGTTATATCTTAGGATGAAACCATTTTTTAATCCTATCAATTTCTTAAAGTTTATGCAATGCAAGGAAAAATATTTTGAGAGTTTTACACATTATTCCCGGCAAGGAAATACTGGTAGATATCGTATAACGAATAACGAGCTTTTAGTTTTATCCACTGGCCGTCGATGGCGTTTGGATGGCCCACGAACTTTCGTCTTTCTTTTATGCCCAGTCATCGCATAGTTAGTGACCGAAAGGCATCGGGTAAAGGCAATTAAAAGAAGAGATTCGAAGACTCGGCTAACGTGCGCGGATTCATGATTCAGAGGATCTCTCGCCCGTGCGGGATGTGCCGAGATGACCCTCGTCCTCTGGCTGTCTGCACCGGACCACACCCCTCTTGAATTCGACCCAGTAGCCAACTGTCCCCGCTCCACTTCTTCCCTCACCCTCATCCCTAACCCTTCCTTTCTCCCCGAAGATATTAATCAACGGTCAGTTACGGTCCGACTCACGCCCTCGTTAAGTCACCATATACTCTCTCTCTCTCTCACACTCGCTCTCACTTTCTCCTTCCCTCCACTTAGTCTCCTCCACTTTCCTCTTCCTCTCTGTCCTTTTACCTCTTAGTCTCCCTCGTTTGATCTTGTCCTCGCGTGCCGAATTTAAGCTCGTGTTGTCTCGACACCCCCTTCTCTCTTCACCCTCACATTCCTCTGAATTCTTCTCTCAGCTTCATTCCCTTGCTTGGGAGAAAGGTGACGAGGGAAAGGGAAATCCTTGGCGGAAATCGGCCCTCCTATGTACACGTTCATGTTCTCCAGCAAGTCTACTTGGAGGTATTTTAAATCCCGTGTTAGTCCGCCAGATATCAAAGGCAAGTTAGTGCAGAATGAGAAACAGATAGTGAAGGGATAAAACCACTCTGCATGCCACAATATTAACATACCACGGTCAAGGTTTCGATTGACGAAGTCATCGTCACATTAAGAGTTCAGAAGATGTTTTTTCAAGATCTTCATCTGAATTCGGAATGAGATAGGAGAGGATTGCGGAAAAATCTAGATATTCATTTGCGCTATACCTCTCTAGCCTCCGCATGGGCGTATGGCGGGGGGTGTTAGGTCGCCAATAATACACACACAATCCCAATTATGTCAACTAAACACAAGTATTATTTTGATCATGCACTCGAAAAATGTTAATCACACAGAAGAACGTACTTACATCTACATAATCCCCGCAAGCTGCCGCAAAGGCGTGTGGCGGGGGGTATTAGTTCACCACCTGTAAAAGGGAACAAAACCACATGCAAAATAAATACATCCACTTACATCTACATAATCCCCGCAAGCTGCCGCAAAGGCGTGTGGCGGGGGGTATTAGTTCACCACCTGTAAAAGGGAACAAAACCACATGCAAAATAAATACATCCATGCAAACCTTTACCCACAGTGGCGTATACACTCATGCAAAAATCCTTTCAACTTACACGCATGCAAATATATATACTATCAACTGATATACGAATCCATGCAACAATATTCAATTACAGGATACGTGTGTTCAAATCATGCCGTAGAGCTGTTAAAAAGATGGGTATATTAAATAAAAAAATAACACGGAGGATATCGACAAAATAGATATTCTGACAATTCTAATTTTCTCCTACGCGAATGCTATCATGTCCATTTGAATATTTAATGGTTCGAGGAAAAAACGACCTTTTGACTCTATCCGTTTTACTATCCGTCTCAGTGATTTTATGTTGGTGATTTGACCTACCATAGTAAGTTGGGGTCTGCAATATGTCTATAACACCTTCGGATAAGGGACCTGTCTCAAATTTACGCAGTACCTTTAATCTGTATTTCAGCCTTGGGTCAACTAGTGGCTCCCATCCTAATCCTTCCAATAGTGTCGTGACACTGCTACCTTTCTCCACGCCTTAATATCAGTCAATAATGGAACAGGTAAAGGGAATCCCTCAAATATATGGTATGCAATATACGTAAGAGTATTTCTCCACGCTCAATCATTTCACCCCGAGAGAATCATTTTGTGATGACCTCCGATACGTATAATATACAAAGTTGTTCGAAGTTTTGAAAATTTCGAGTAAACAGACAAGACGACGGACAGAGAGATTGAACCAGTGTCGTCGCGACATTGAATATTGACGTCGACACAGATTTCAGCCTCTAAATTGCCAATATTTCCAACACTAATATCAATACTATATCTTTACAGTAACATATGTGTCAAAACTATACCACTGTGGGTGTAGTTTTGCATGAATGTGGTGATTTTGCACGTGGCTTTGTTCCTTTTTACGGGCGGTGACCTAACACCTCCCGCCACACGCCCTTGCGGCAGCCTGCGGGGTATTATCTAGATGTAGATATCGACCTGGTCTTTGATATCGTCGACATCTACTTATCGAGGAGAGATCTCTGTTGAACTGATGTCGGGTGGCGACATCAAAATGTCACACAGCTCTTTGTAATCTCATTGTACTCTCATTCGGCAAAATACCTAGGTGTTACAATCGCTAAATTCTTAATTTGGGGGACGGACATAAGTAAAATCTGCGGGCAAGTATGTAAAAAATTGGCATTTATTAACGCATTGTCGGCAGAAATGACTCCAAGATCAAGGAACGTTGTTACCACGCTCTTGTCAGACCCCATTTGGATTATGCATGTAACGTATAGTATGGGATCCGAGTGAAAAATACCTCATTCAGGAAATTGAGAAGGTTCAACGCCGGGCAGCCCGTTTCGTTGCAAACTCTTACGATAAAACGAAAAGCGTCACTGCAATGCTTAAAGGAGTTGGGGTGGGAATCATTAGAAAAACGACCATTCAATGCTATGCTAAACTTACGCATGTTTCACCACCGAGGTGTCGCAAATTGTTCGCACTCCAACATACATTGGTCGCTTGGATCATGTATATAAAATTCGGAAAATAGATGCCAGAATTAGCAGATTTAAGGACTCCTTTCGACGGACAATATGGGATAGCAACCGTATGGTTATAGATAGCAAAAATTCCACTTGCTACCCTCAACGTCTAGGGAATAATTGGGTTTACTCAATTGCATGCACTTTCACTAACCTCGTGTGTTTTGTTGTCAAAACCCTTTCTTTCCTCATGACCGCATTAAAGATTGCCATTAAAAAATGTAGTGCTCTTTACAGAATTGCTTGGTCTGCTTTGCCTGTTTTTAAGTTTCCCCTGCCATCCCTCGCCTCCCGCTACTTACGATACAACGTTGGGTCACATTGCCCACCTGTCTCCTTGAGGGAGGACACCATTGTACGTGTGTATTGCATGTCCATGTTGTAGTAGAATTTTGCCTTCCCACTTTTCAAATTCTAGCTTGCACGTTATTGGATGAATTTTTACTGCAAACTAAGGGTCAATTATTTGTAAGTTGATAGTATATACATTTTCATGCGTGTAATTTGAAAGGGTTTTTGCATGAATCCAGACGCCACTGATGAGTATATGTTCACATGGGTGAGTTGATTTTGCATATGGTTTTGTTCTCTTTTACGGGTGGTGACCTAGCACCCCCCGCCACTCACCCTTGCGGCGGCTTGTGGTTTATTATGTAGATGCAGATGGGATCTTACAAATCAATCTAGTGGGAAAATAAACATAAAAATTACTGGTTAAACACTGAATGTTGGAGTAGGTAGAAGAATTACGGTCCCGAAAAATTACATAATTTTAAATAAATCAGATGAGTTTGAGTAACCATGTTTTTGCAGTTACGTTAATTGTTTACTATGTTTGAATGTAAATTGTCTTTTTTTGGGTAATCTTTGGTGCCTATTGTAGGCGTTTGAATGGTCATATGATAATTTATTGGCGCAGGTAAATATCTCAAAAGACCATGCTTAAATAATCAGAATGCATAAGTTTCATTATGACTGTTTTCCGCATTTTTAAAAAATTATTATTTTATATCAAGTTTACCCCCAATGATAAACCTAGACTCTTGGTAAAGTCAGGTCTAAAGTTAGTAAACGCGATCACTATCAGTTGGGGCTTCTAATCAATATAGGCTTCGTACGAAAAGATATTTTCCAGCTGGTCCGCGGCTGTTAGACATTGGCCTTGCTCTGCTGTGACGGTGGATTCACTTCGTGCACGTTGCCGAGGAGCAATTGCCGCGGCGCTCTGGCGCGCAATGCACGTGTGAGTGAGTTTCCAGACCAGTCGCGCATCCAAGCAATGTGCATTGGGTTAGGTTTGGCGCCTTCTACCTAGACCTAAGTTTGTCTAAAGCGACTTTGACCAGCTTTTTTCATACTTTTTATATATAGTTTTCATCTAGATCATTCATACGTTATCCGTCAGATATTATATCGATTAATAGACTAATATATTATATTAGATGTAGTATCAGGCAATATTTCCATCATGTAGTTTTCTTTTCGTTAAATTTGTGACGTAAAAAATTCGACCTTTGAACTATTCCGCTTTCATGTAAGATCAAAATGATTTATGGTTTTCCACTCTGCCTTTATTTGCTAGCATTTTGCTTGCGACGGTACGAGTATATAAGGCTCTGATTATAATATTTTTTGTTTTTCTTTGTCAACTTCAAAGTTTATCTTTTGAGGCCCGAATTAGCTTTTCGTCGATACCTTTTAAGCTATTTTTATATATTGAAGGAATTATTCTCTGGTTCTTTAATGGCGTAAGGTCCCTTAGCGCCACTTAAGAAACATGCTCAAGAAACGCCGCTTGAAAAATACCAAAAAAGGAATGTTGTTCAGGTGCAAGATGAAACAACTTCTTCCCCAATTTGCATAACTTTTTTGCCTAACGTTTTTAATCAAAAATAAAAAATAAGTTACCGTTTCATTTGCATCTGACAGTTGGATTCTAAGGAAAGGAATGCGTCACTTATATTCCCGTGTCTACAGTATATTTGTATATTTTTAAAAAGTCTTAGATATGAGGGTCCAGACGTCCGTGTTCCAACACTGATGCTCAGTAGCTCTGAGTTGATCGATACAGTCACGGAAATGCTGGGGACATAGAGACACATGCCTATGCCATATACGTCTAGTTTAATGAAAACTTGCGCGAAAAAAAGAAGAAGAATTAAAGATAGAGGGTATCCATTGGCTAAAATTGTGCTTTGAAAGTTTGGGCTAAGGCGACATTGCAAATCATTGGAGATCGTTCTGATCTATCATCAGCCATTAAGCTTTCAAATCGGCACTTAAAATCTCAAATCAAAGTTCTCAAATCGGTTCTTTTCCACGATGCGATTCCAGCGGATATCATCAAAATTCTTCGTATGAATGAATTGCACAAGAGGGGGTCTTCGATTAATTAATATTCGTGGAGTTTCAAAGCTGCGCTCGAGTCGAGTCCTACTCTCAAAGGGGGAGCTCTGCATTAAGAGGGATATTTTAATCAGCCCCTAATTTGAAATCCACTATTTGCTCGATCCAGGGTATTTTAAATGTTACATCATGATCTTTACGTTTATTTTTCTGTGATAGATTCGTCTGAGTATTCAGTATTTAGGAAGATGTGATTTTTTTTATTATATCGGTTTGGGTTAATTAAATATCCTCTTCCTTTCATCCCTGGTATAAATCTTTTGATGAGGCAGGTTTAAGCTGAACAACCGATTTTGTTCAATTTATTAATTTCAATCCTCCCTGCCTAATAAGTGCTAAAACCCATTCAAATAATAACTTGTTTTCAACATTCTTTTACATCTGATAGATCTTGGTTATCTTCCTAAGGTTTTGCTGCAATTTGTTATAAATAAAAAAGATGATACCATTGAAGGTATTGAGATAACGGATATAATGTAACAGAGGTGGTCTCTGCGATAAAGGAATAAACGCCTGATTCTGGAATGTTTCCATAAATTAACTAATAATAAATAAATAAGCAGAGTATCACAATATGTGATAGGTATTATCAAATGCTCAAACACATAATCACGCAGCACATAGTAGTAACTATTAGGGGAAGAAATCTGCTCACTGTCATTTGCGCATATGTAGGTAGTTTTATAGAGGTAGGATAGGAGGAAGTGGAGAAAGGCTGGAGAGAAACCCGGCGTAGTATATATATTCTTAACAAGGTCCACAATTTCACCTCCAATCAGACGGACGACGCATTCGACTTGAGGTTTCCTCCACCTGGGATTTTTCCACAGAATATTCTGCCACCATCAGGATTCAAACCCGGGCCCTCATGGTGGGAAGACAGTACAATGGCTACGAAGCCAAACCCATCCCAGAGAAGGATAAAATATTTCCGAGACTATTTCATTATTCTGTCTCGTTTGCCGACCCCATCTCTATCGTGGTAGGTGTCCTAACACCTCACCACACATGATATCGATTCGGTTTTGGTCATCAAACCACAACTTGCACTCTTGAGTTGCGTCTCTATACCGCTATCTTAAGGTCAGCTTGTGACAGCGTTATCCCGCAGAGGTCCCCTCTGGCCTGGAAATAATCGTAGCTTCAGCGACGTGGATTCCACCGGCGCCAGCTGACCGGACGGTCCCGTCTCCGTCGGAGAAACCTCTTTTACACAAGCCACCACAATGGTGAGTCGCGGGGATGGTTAGGGTACTGCCCTTTTCTGCATTAACTTTCACTTATGTATAGCTAATAATATATATTTTATAATATATATTTTCACTTATATATAGTACATAATATATATTTTCACGCACATAAATACATGCCGTTACGCACGCATGCTTATCTATGACATAAAATTATGGATGTTTCCGAGTCGAGTTTCAAATTTTGCTTATTGAATTAAAAATGTAGGCGTGTGGTTACCTTTGATTTTGTATGGTTATGTATCGTGTGAGTGAAGAACGAATATTTCAATTTGTTGGTGACTGTCACTGTAACTTAATGAGGTTGTCACTACCTGCTAATGTAACGAGGAGTCGTAATGACTTCTTGGAGTAAGAGTCAAGCTCGGGCTTTCTGTATCGTTCTAAACATCTTTGTCTTGCCTGCTCTCTAAACCATAAACAAAGACATCGACCCGAAGGTCGGTTTGGTTGGTGATGGTAGTGTTCACCGAGTACTAAGCCCGGCGGTGTGTACATTCGCACATCAGTGTAAGGGGTCAGTTCCTTTCCCTGAGTCGGTTATGGTTTCCCAGGGAGATCTGCCACCCGAAAAATCAGAGCGTGGTTGGATCTGAGGCTTCCCAAGGAGAGGCTTGTCTGGGATTGAATCCGGAATCGAACCCGGATCACCCGATCAATAGTCCAACGCTCTACCCCTGGGCTAATGTGACCCTTATGTGCTCTCTTGGAACTTATGTTTCTCTAATTGATACCACCTCTCCCATCGTACGAATTCTCTCCACCATCCCCTAATTTCCACCCGGTTATCATTTCAACTGGCTTCTTACATTACCCTTCCGAGCATCAACACCTTTAGACCCCAGAGAAGAAATTGCCTGAGGTATTTAAGCGTCGTGCTCGACAAAGGAGTAAGATGGACGGATAATATACAGGGTTCGTCCGGAAAATAAGTGTACTGATTTTTACATGATCTTTCGGTGGCACAAGATGTTCGTGGAGGGCAGAGAAGAGGTCGACGACGAACCACGGCCTGGACGCCCATCAACGACACTCACCGACGAAAATGTGCGAAAAGTCCGCGATGTACTGAACTCTGATCGTCGTCTTAGTTGTCGGATGATAGCAGAGCAGTGTAATATGCCAAAAACAATAGTGCACGAGATTATTAGGGACCAATTATTATTAGGTAATCTACCGGTTAAGGTAGGTTTTTGGATGGACACAACTATCAAATAAACATTTTGTAACTCCCCACCTAGCAAACTAATCTATATCAGGTCCCTCTTCATCTCGGTGTACTTCTTTCCTTCCTTCATCCCGTCCAACATCCCTATCCTGTTCCTACCCTTACCACGCTTGCCCAACATTCTCCCCTCTATTACCCTCTTCAACATTCCACTACCGCTCAATACGCCTTTCATCCATTTTTCCTGCCTCCATAGGATTTCTCTCAACAAACCCCTCTCCTCCCCCACCATTTCTAGTACTTCCTCATTTGTTTTCCTTTCGGTCCATTTCACCTTCTCCATTCTTCTCCATACCCACATTTCAAAAGCCTCCAATCTACGTCTATCCTCCTGCTTCAGCGACCACGTTTCCGCGCCGTACATAGCTACGCTCCATATCAGAGTTTTTACGAGTCTTGTCTTAACATCCCTACTCAACGTCCCCGTCATCAACTCCCTCCTCCTTGAGAAAGCCTCCTTGCCTAGCGCAATTCTTCTCCTTACGTCCCTACCACTTTGACCGTGTTGGTCCAAAACACTTCCGAGATATGTAAACTGCTCTACCTGCTCTATTCTTTCCCCGCCTATTTTAATATTTAGCTTAGCCTTTTTCTTTCTAGAAAATCGCATAACCTTTGTTTTATTAATATTGATTCTCATCCCATATTTATCGCACTGAACCTCCAATTCACTCAGCAATGCTTGCAACCCCTTGGCTGACTGAGCAACTAATGCTTGGTCATCAGCAAACCTAACCGATTTTACGAATTCCCCTCCGACTTTCATTCCTACCTCCAGTTCTTCCCATGCCTCTTTAATCATTTCCTCTACATATACGTTGAACAGTACCGGTGACAATGGGCAACCCTGCCTTACACCTCTTCCTAACACTGCCCATCCGGACTCTCCGTTCCCCACTCGCACCTGAGCAGTCTGAGACATGTACAGGTTGCGGATCAGTCTCCTGTCCCTCCAATCCATTCCTATTTTCTGCAATACACGCATTAATTTTTCCCAATTCACTGTATCAAACGCTTTTGCGAAATCTACAAAACAGGCAAAAACGTCCTGATTGTATTCTATATTTCTCTCGACTAGTGATCTCATTACTGCAATGGCATCACGCGTACCTCTTCCTTTCCTGAACCCAAACTGATCATCCCCTAAGTAATCATTTGCCTTACTCTCTATCCTTTTGTTGATGATCCTGAGAATAACTTTAGCTGCGTGGGATATCAAACTTATTGTTCTGTAATCCTCACATGACGAAGCCTTTGCCTTTTTTGGAATAGGAACTAACACCGATCTCACAAAATCTTCCGGCCAGATTCCTTCCTCATAGATACTACGAATCAGTCCATATATGGCCTTCTTCCCACCTTTCCCTAACCATTTCAACATTTCTACAGGAATATTGTCCACCCCCACAGCCTTGTTTGCTTTCATCTCCTTTAATGCCCTTTCTATTTCATCGTCGAGTATGCCTGGACCTAAGCTATCTTCTTCTACCTCATGTTCCTTTTCTATGTCTAACCTTGTCGGCCTAAGTTCTTTACCATACAGTGTTTCTATATATTCCTTCCATCTCTCTTGGATTTTTCCTGGTTCAACTATTATCTTACCCCATTTATCTTTAACTGTTAGCACAGATCTTGCTTGCCTTCTTACTTCCCCATAATAACTTAACCTTGCTGTATAGAGCACCAATTTCACCCTTCTTCTGTAGACTTTCCATATCCTCGCATTGCGTTTTCCACCATTCTTCTTTTGCTTTATTTGTGGCCCTTCTCAATTTATTGTTTAACTCTTTGTACTTCATTTTGCCTAACTCTGTGTTTACATTTTTCCATCTTCTTCTCTCGTCCATCTTTGCAATCATCTCATCCGTTACCCATGGTTTCCTTATCCTTTTCCCGTTAACGGTTCCTATAGTGTCTTTAGCGGCTTCCAATATCCCTTTCTTGATACATTCCCATTTTTCTTCGATAGCACTCAGTTCTTTACCGTCATCCATCATTTTCTCTACAGCCTCCTGATACTCCTTCTTCGTTAATTCATTTACTGCTTCTAAATTCCATTTTTTAACCCGCCGCCCTTGCCTTATCTTCTTGAAACGAACATTACATTTCATAACAACTAAATTGTGGTCAGAGTCCGCGTCCGCTCCTGGGAAACTGTGCGAATTTATCACACTGTTCCTAAACCTGTGCCTAACCATAATATAATCTAACTGATACCTTTCTGAGTCACCTGGCATTTTCCAGGTATACCTACGCCTTTTGTGGTGTATAAACCATGTGTTGGTGATGACTAACCCCTGTCTCCTGCAGAATTCAATTGCTTTCTCTCCGCGTTCATTCCTCGTGCCTAACCCATAGTCCCCCACCTCACCACCATCTCTTCCTTCGCCTACCGTCGCATTCCAATCCCCCATCACTATTAAATGTTTCCCTGCAGGAACACTCGCGATGATATCCTTTAACTCATCATACATCCTATCGACTTCTTCCTCCTTGTGGTTGCTCGGTGGCATGTATACCTGAATAATGACCAAGTTCGTCGGCTCTGCTTTAATCTCTACGAGTAAAATTCTATCTGTCGCTTGCTCTATGTTGACTACGCTTCTTCCTACCCCTTTATTTAAAATTACGGCAACCCCTCGTTGGCTCTCGTCCCCGCCGCTGTATATTACTCTATAATTGTCACTCCAGTAATCCCCGCTATCCTTCCATCTAACCTCGCAGAGGCCTAAAACATCTATGTTACCTCTTTCCATCTCTCGCTTAATATTTTCTAATTTGCCTCTCCTCAACATTGTCCTGACGTTCCAGGTTCCTATTCTTACTACTTTCGCCTTCTTTTGAGTCTTCTGTCCTGCTGAAGTTATTTCTTCCCTGCAAGGGTTTCGTGGGATGACGACCGCGGAAGCCTTGCCTCTCCCGCTGCCGGGCACGACACACGGCCTCTTGGGCCGAGTCCCGTAGTTGCCAGGACTCATATTATCTATAGTGCCCATCATAATATTCTTGGGAATCATAATTGAGGTGGTTTCCCGTTGCCTTCCTCAATAGTGTTTTTAACGTGACACCATCACTTAATGGCCGCCCCACTGGGGTCAGACGCCATTGCAGCCGCCTCACTGAGGAACAGACGCTGCGTGGACTACCTTTCGTCTGGCTCCTAGCCTTCGACCTATCTGGCATGGGTGACCCTTCCAGGAGTAATTATTATTACTCCCGCCAGCACAGCTCTAGGGGTCATCGGAATACACAAGCCCTTCCACCACGACAAGGTTGTAGTCCATGGGAGGGAGGGACCAATAACAGATGCGAAAAATGTGTGCAAAGTTGGTGCCGAAAGTGCTCAGTGATGATCACAGACCTAATCGTTTGGAAATCGCGACACAACTTGCGGATCACTGCAAAAATGATCCACATTTTTTAGAGAACGTTTCTGTTCCCGAAGATAAAGAGGAGTTTGAAAAGAACGCGATACGGGACTTTGGACGCCGTCAAAGAGGCCGTGACGACGTGTCTTCGAGAGGTTCCCGATGATGCCTTCGCGGAGCGTTCCAGGAATGGGAACGCCGCTGGAACAAGTGTATCGACTCACAAGGGTCCTATTTTGAGGAATATTAGCTTAAGATATGTAAAACTGTAATACATTTTTTTTCCTGAGCTCAGTACACTTATCTTCCGGACGAATCCTGTAACTTACGTCTGCGGAAAAGCAAAAGCGGCAATACATGCCCTGGGTTCCATAATTCGTCCCTCGGCTTCCGTGACTCTACGGAAAAGAGGACGATATAACTTTCCATGATTCTCCCTCTGCTGACATACGCGACACCACCATGACTCCATGCTGCAAAACATACCTAAGAAGAGTCCAAGCAGCCAAGAACAGGGTACTTAGGAAACTAATAGACGCGTTCAGGTTCATAGGTAACGTAGACCTGAGAAAAGACCATCCTCCCGTGCTGCAATACGTTAGGAACCAAGTGATGGCAACGGAGATTTCCTTAGGAAACACCCGCAACTCATCTGTTGAAAGACGTATGGAATCACGACCCGGGGATAGCCACTATGAATAAATTACCTAAAGCAACTGTAAGTGCTGTTCACATCCCAGTCCCAACCGACTAAGTGAATTATGTTTGCCAACACAATGAAAAAATTTAATGAATGTTGAAAAACAATTTATAAAAACCACCACAAATTTCTTATGACAGTAAGCAGCCAATGGCTGGGCGCAGTGCAGTAAGCAGTCCTTCGGACCGAGATAATCGCCTTCGCCTTAACCCTTCGACACACGCCAAACACATCCTTTCCCCAATCCAACCGTTACCCCGAGGGCTCTCTCCTCAAACAAGAGGAGAGAAATTAAATTCCTTCGTAATATGAATCCCTCCACCGAGATCCTGATTTCCAACTAATCCCCGACCCCTCTCTCGTGCTTTCCCCAGATTCTCGGCTTGCCTCCGCTTAGCTGAGGCAGAAACACCTCCGCGACCGTCCTCCCATTTACTTAAGTGAAAATGCTCCGGCATGCTCCAGGGATCACTTTCCGTTTCGTAGCTTGGCATCTATCTATCTACCCCTTTTATTTTACGGAACGACTGTGAGACACACAAATGAATGGACAGAAGGAGGACGCCGGTTTTTTTATTCCACGATTGTAAAGAGAGTTGGTTTTTCGAGTACTGAAACAACAGTATCTTTATGGAATGCTTCCTTTTTCCAAGAAATTTTTAAAAAGTTACAGAGGCCCCAAATATTGATCGAGTTTTTCTATTCAAGGGAGTATTACATCAGGAGTGTGTCATTCTATATTTTTTAATTACGATTTAAACTGAAACCACTGCAGAGCATGTGCCGAATGATGAAAATTGAATCTTGCCTTATGCTTCTCTAGAAAATTACTCACTAAGGAAAACGATAAATTTCTGGGAAACTAAAACAATGCATTATCATCAATTACCAAAGGTTTTTGCATGAATCCGTACGAATTTGTGTGTGTAGGTTGGCATGAATTTGTGGGTTTTGCATGCGGTTTTATTTTGAATTACGGGTGGTGACCTAACACCCCCCGCCACACACCCCTGTAGCAGCTTGCGGCGTGATGTGTAGATGTAGATGTACCGTGCGCCAGCTTCAAACTTCCGCCCGAATTCCTTTATTTTTCCAGTTGATCTATTCTTATGTCTTGTTTTTTAAAATAACACTATTGATTACACTTATTCATATTTGTTTCGACGAAGGGAAAGCTGAAATTGTAGGAATATTTAACAGAAATTTCCAATCAAGAGACAAAATGGCATTATTTGTGAATTCTGTTGAATTTCTCAAACGCTCCATATGTTGCATAAATTAGTTTGAATTTTACAATTTCCATCGCGGGAAAAGTTTTCCCTAGTATAAAGTTACTTCTTGCCGAGTGAATTATGAACGATGCTTGTTTTTTAATCCTCAAATTCACCGATTATTGACCATTTTTCATAATGTTTCGAATAAATATTTCGCACATAATCCGGGATTGCGGTGAATTTTGCATATGAATACCCTTGTTCCTATGATATATCGAAAACTGATGAAATTTCAACCATTTGGATTGAAAATGAATTTATATTTTTATCCATGAAAATTCATGAATGATTATAATGAATAAAATTATTGAAACGAAAAGGGGAGTTAGGATATTTGATCATGGACTGGAAATTGATTTGTAAATTCTCCCACACACGACACTTTTATAATAGTATATCGGGTTTGCAGCATTTACATAATGAAAATAAAAATTTCATAAATTATGCAACATCTCCATGAATTTTTTTCGTTAGATTGATTTCGAATAGTTCTCACTCAATTGCAGTTAATTTTTACTCAATTAAAAATATTGATATTAAAAAAATTAAAATAATAAATTATGGGATTTTTCCAAAATATAGGACATCTGGTGGAATCGGACTTAAACTGGGTATTGCAAATATGTCAAGATATCATGTCCTTCTCCCAGTTGTGGAGATTGCATATTTAAGCTATCAAGAATTTGCACTATGCTGACAAGAAGTTAGTTGATTATCTTGTTGCTTACACCTTGATAACAATAAATTACTAGTTAATACGTATCTGAAGGAGGTAAATATCTGGACTTCATATCATTCGATATTTTTTTCAAAGATTTTTTATCAATGATATGACGCGAACCTCATTCATTTTCTAAATCAGCACCCAATAGAATCAATTAACACTTTTCTTGTTGATAGTCAACAGACACTCCAGAAATGACCATAGATGTTTGCGATAGCAAACTCTTAATGCACTTGCTCAACATCATCTATTCAGGTAATCTAATCCATTCTTGCGTTGAATAATGTGAAGCAGTTAAAGTTTGAGCAAGCTAAAGCCATATTTTACTCTTTTAACCTTAAATTCTTCCTCTACATGGTACCCTGAGGTGCACCAATGCAGTGTGTGGCATGAGGTGATTAAACTCTGGCATAAAAAATCAAAAATTCAGTTTTTCATGTAGCTAGTTGACAATTAATATACAATTTTATTCAAATAATCTCAATTTTGATAAAATCTAGTAAATTAGCTAAATTATCTATGAGTTAAATATAATATATCTCTACGCATGTGAGACGTGCGGCTAGTAGCAAGAACTAAGAACTAACTTAGGTGAAATAATGACAACATACGGTAATAGGCTAATTAGTATGAAAAAAGAAAAATACTTCTCCCTACAAAGTACGGAAGAATTCAGATTCTACGAATGTTTTGCGGTATTAGATTACAAAAAACATCCAAATAGAACCATTATAATAGTTAATACTGCAAACCAATGGTTTGAAAAAAGTAATAGAAAATCGTAAGAATTCATGTTTTAAAGTGAGAACAAGCATTTCATCACGTACGCTGTTCCTGAATTCCTCGATATGGAGTTTTTGTGACTGAATGCATGGGATCGTGCATTGGTAATTTGGCGCTTCTCATTCAACCAGCTATTGTTATTGAATATGTTCAGAGCCGAATTTTTATATCGTTTCATTGCGTCCACATCTGGTCGGATTGTACCTTTGGATAATTTTGAAGAGAAACTTACAAATTATGTAGAGCTTAACAGCATTATCAGGCATGATTTAAGACTGCTGAATCAGTTATAGCGATAATAGAAAAGTTTCAGCATTGCATGATGAAACATTTCCCGCCATTTCTTTCGAAAGCCGTCAGCCTTTAGCTCTTCCCCGTCAGTTCTGCGCTGCATGTTTCAGTTTCCGGGAGTCAATGAAACAGCTGATATGTTTGTGCTCACATCGACGAAAGAAAACTAGAGTCACTATTTTTTTCCCTCGATATTGCAGCCATTCATTACACACTGGGAAATTGTGTTTGGTGACATGTTGAGGTAATATCTCCTGTTTCTTCAAACAAATTTTGGAGAAGGTCATCCCATCAATCTCACGACTCAAAATGAAAGAGATGCGTTATTTTTAAATGTCACTGAATATTCGAAAGTAGCTTTTTCTCGGATTTTTTCTTCACCCTCAAAACCTTCAGTTCTTGGAGTAAACAAGAAAGTTCGTCATTTTGAAAACTTAAATCGCCTCCATCCTTCCATTTGCTCTGTTTTGAAACTCAGCGTGGCATGGATTAACAGCGAACGTCTTGAATCCTTAAAAAGAAAAAACACAACTCCATAAATTTGACTAAAATTTCATTATTTTCTTTTTAAATTTACTGCTTTAAATACTCTGTAGATATATGATATCACTTGAAAAATCCATGTCATGCATATATATTCAAATTTGTTAGATTTTTCAGGAATTAATGTCTGATTATTTCTGTCCTTTTTGTTCTTTAGAAAAGTATTTCAAATAGCCATTTATGACACATGAAAAAGTTTTTTAAAAACTTTGTAATTCCACATGTAAATTTAACTTAAATGCCATTTTTCAAAATATATTTTTTCTATAAATTTTATATGTGGAATTAACAAAGTGGTTTTGAAATTATTCAAAATTAATTGTACCCATTTGTAGTTTCAGTCCGGAAAATTATCCTCCATTGAAAATAAAAGACCCTGCTGACTCAGTAGTCAATAAAAAAGGTAGTTTTGACGGGCGAGGATTGTTCAAATAACTTGGCGCTACACTTTCATTAGACTTTTATTGATGTAGAGACGTCTACTTCCACTAACTCTACTTGATATCATTTAAGTCCACTCTAGGGTGTGTGGTACGAGCAGGTCATTTAACCACAGGCATGCGGCATTAAAAATTTGGTTGAATGCATTTGTAAAATAGATTTTCTCTGGACTTCATCTTATTCTAATGAGTGTTTTGCGAATATATGAAGGAGTTCTTGGCATGAACCTCTGTTTTTGGCGGATTTTCCAATGCAGTATTTGTCCCTGTCATTTCACGGTAGATTTGTATCACCTGCGATTATAATAATACTGTTGCTATGTTTGTTGCTGAGAATTGATATTTGGGCTTGCTTAGAATATCCGCTTAGCTTGTGTAGAATATCCGCTTAGCTTGTGTAGAATATCCGTATTAGAGTCTGGGAATCTGTAAAATGAGCACACGAATAGGATTCCGTCGTTGTAGTCCTATCCTTTATGTTGCACCAAACGCTTTCTATGCCATTTCGTCGTATAATCTAAGCTATCGTTGGCTACTAAGATATGACTTTACAGTAGTGAATACTCCCCAACCCAATCTATTAGGTCTGTCCCTTCTGTAAATTGTAAAACCGCTGGGAAAAACTTCAGTGTTTGCTACGATATATTTCCCGCGAGCCAACTCTCCGTTCCAACTACTATGTCTGCCTTTATACTAACAAAAATACGTATGTTCCATATCCGATATTTTGTTTCTAATTATATGACCATATTAAAGCTATGTTAATGTTATAATTTGGATATGGCCAATCACTTTTTCTTTTACGGCTTTATTTATGCTCACAAAACTGTTTCGATTCATGATTAACAGTGGTTCAAGTATTACATTCACTCACATTACTATCTTTTATGTATTTCGAGGCACCAATTTTATTAGCTCTACGTGGGTTAAATGTTGTATTAAAGCAAATGTTTATTTGTTCTAATGTTTTTGGGATCTGAGATACGTAACCATATCGGAAGGGGTGCACAGAGAAAGAAGGAGCCAACTAGATCGCGAGCAAGAGACTTAGGCACAATCTCAGATTGGTGCGAGAAATTGGGATTAATGCTTAATATAGACAAACGCGCAGTTCTGAAATTTTGGAACAAAGGAATTGGCGATTTCTTCCCAAGGCGAGAACACATGCTCGAAAGAATCGCAAGTCAATGTTTACTATCAAAGCGGAACCTTGAAGAAGGCGGTCGACGGAGCGACGGGTCGCGTACGTGCTGGTTGCACGCATTCCTCCGATCTCTCACCTCAAGCATCGATCTCAACCACACGCCAGGGAGAGAGATGCGTTTCTCTGGCGCAATCACACGGTGCCACTCACGCCAAGAGATAGGAGAGAAAAATAATGAATTTCATTCGGTTCGGGACGACTCGACAAAAATATGGAGAATTCTGTGCACAAAAATCGACATTACAAGAATAGTACTGAATTTTACAGAACTTATTCACGTGATTTTCCAAGGAATGCCAAAAATATCTAGTTTAGAGATAATATTTTTTTAAGATAGTAGATATTAGACACGTATTTACCTATCAGTAACTTCATGAATTTATGCCTGAAAGCCTCATGCGTTATTTGAAAGAAGAACAAAACTTCGGAGTAGTTGACTCTCATCGATGCATAAATAAACAAAAAATGTCTGTTACATGGTGATATAATAGAACCTTCAAAATGTAAAATATCATACTTCAAAATACAAAAAAATTATTGTACAAACGTTGTTGTCAATTGAAGCAGGGAGCCGAGGCACAAAGGTGAGAAGATGGATACGGAGGTCGAGAAGGAGGGAGATTGAAGGGGTTGAAAAGAGGGAGAGAGAGAGTCTGGAAGGAAGAGAGGAAGAAGAATAGAGGGGCTTCTTTCGCGACAGAAGTTGGCTTGGGAGGGGGAAGGGAGGAAGTAAAGGAGAGGGAGAGATTGGGGTCAGGTCAGAGGGTGTTTGGGGAGGTTAGGCGGGAAGGGAGGGAGGGGAGGAGGGTGGAAGCCGTTTTTGGGTGGAGATCGGAGTGGGGTAGTTGGACGAGTTGGCCCTTTACGAAGGACGAGATGTTGGGGAGACTCCTCCTGCTTCTCCTCTTATCTCACTCCACCGAAATCCTTCCCTCCTCCTCCTGCCCAGAAATCCCCCCCTCCTTCTTTAGAAGAAGAGCTGGTCAACCCCTATACACAAGAGAGCACGAACGCACTTACTCTCAGAAAAAAACAAGCTTCTCATTCTTCCGTCTATGTCGGATTTGATGAGTCTACACCCCATGTCAGTTGAGGAAGATGAGAGAGAAGGCTCTCCCTCTCTTCGAATCAGGGTTGGGTCGCAATGTTTTCATTTTTTTTCTTGCTCCTCCTTCGCTAAACTAAAGCCATCCAGACCCTTAGAGACTCAGTGCAAGCAGTGTGTGAGCCTGACCTATTTTAAACGGCTCAGATAAGGGGGCGATAATTTTTTTCTACCACTCGCCCCCCCCCCCCCCACCATCTCCCGGCGGAGTTGAAATACTCGTATTCCCGGAACGGCGAGAACTGAATATCACACCCCACTCTGCTCTCACTTTCTCCATTGGGAACCCTTTGTTTTCTCTCTCTCCCGTTCCCTGGCCTTCACTTCTCTCCTCCGTGATTTCGACCTGGCTTCTGTGGTTTGTTGCCAGGCGTAGGGCGCTGTCGAGGCGGAGCGGTTAATGCCCAAGATGGAAATGCCGGTGATCGTTTTGTAGGGCATCTATTTTCCCCTTAGGTCATCAAAAGGGAAGGGAGTGTGAACTTTAGGGGTATTATTCTGGTCCACGGGACCAGCTAAGATGTTGATCCTCATGCCGACCAAAGCGGGGTAATCATTGCGAGAAAACGGGTGGGGATGGCATCGAAAGATAGTAGTTGAACTCGTTTCTGATGTAAGTTTTCGTTAGAAACTCATTCGATGCAACATAAAACGTGTTGTCAAACGCTACAAGACAGGCTGCGGCCGCAAAATGTTATGAATTGTTTTCAAACTTCGCAATTCATAAGATGTCGCTGGAGAGTCGAGTAGAAACCGTAGAAACGCGACAAAAACAATGCACATACTTTACGTCCAATTTATCGAACTGAAAGTTGAATAATACAGAAAGATGGTACTGATACTTTGCGTTGAACTTAGGAACCCATTAAACAAAAAAATCTGTGGAATTTAGATAAAATTTCTTTCTGTCATAAATCTAGACATCATCATTATTTCAATCCTAGGATTGGTTTATTACAGCCCTCCATTCACCTCTATTTAATGTCATTTCCCTCAATCCCTGATACCTTTTCTGTTTTATGTCTTTCTTAATTTGTCCTATGTACATGTCTCTTGGTCTCCCTAGTGTGATCTTTCCTTCTATTTTTCCTTCTATTATATTCCTAATCAATCCATTGTGCCTGTATGTGTGTCCAACCCATCTACGAGGGTCATCCGGAAAGTAGTACCCGTTCGTGAAATAAAGACACAAAAGTAAATATTAACAAACATAAAAAATTTTATTTGAAAGAGGATACTTTAAACTACTTCTCAACATAATCTCCAAGCAAATTAAGGCATTTGTCATAACGTGTGACAAGTTTCTGTATTCCTGCTGCATAGTCCTTCGCCGCCAGCTCATTGAGATACAGGGTCACTCCTTCTTTAAGTTCTTCATGCGAGGGACCCATCTTGCACAAATTTTTGCATAATGCAGATGGTGTTTAACAATTTCATGAACAATTGTTCGAGAAACATTGGGAAAATGCTCACAGATGTCATGTCTCCCCGAACGCTCATCGTCGTGTGTGTTCCCCCTCCCCATGTTGAAGTTGCGACACCACCGCCGAACAGACGACTCGTCCATTACATTGTCTCCATACACCTCCTTTAATTGGCGATGAATATCACATGGGCGAACGTTTCTTGCATTGAGGAATTTAATCACTGCCCTCACTTCACAACTGGCGGCGTTCTCAATTTTTTTAAACATTGTAAACAATCACAGAAACAACACAGGCAATGCTAGCGTCACGCAACTTGGCTCAGAGAAGGCAGACAAGCCACTGAAGCTATCTGACCTCGTCCAGCGGCTACTCGCGTCGTCAGCACTTCATGCGGCACGAACGGGTACTACTTTCAGGATGACCCTCGTATTTCTTCTTTGCTGTAGAGTTCTCCATATGGTTCTATCCTCTTCCGCTCTTCTTCATACTTCCTCGTTCCTCACTTTGTCTGTCTATTTAATCTTCAGCATTCTCCTCCAGCACCATGTTTCAAAGGCTTCTATTCTTCGCTGGTCCACTTTTCCAATGCTCCAAGTCTCGGAAACATAGAGCGCCATGCTCCACACGAAAGTCTTGACGAATTGCTTCCTTGTTTCCAGCCATAGGTTCTTTGAACGTAGTAATTTCCTCTTCTTCATGAATGCGTTCTTAGCTTGGGCTATTCTTCGCTTGATGTCGGTCGAACTTCTTCCATCCCATGTTATCCTGCTGCCAAGGTAGATGAAGGCTTCCACTTGTTCTAGTTTCACCCCTCGAATTGTGATATCTGCATTCAGCTTCTCTCTTCCGCACACAAGGATTTTAGCTATCTTCTTGTTGATGTTCATATTATATTCCCCCAGCACTTGATCCATAGCACTTAGAGTTGCTTGCAGGTCCTCTCGCGTGTCCGCCACTACTGCAATGTCATCTGCGAACCGGAGCACGTTGATTTCTTCAAATCTAGACATTAATGAGTGAAATATAAGGTATTATTCCGCTTTGGTTTGGCCACATTTGGAATACGCGGCAAGTATTTAGTATACATGGAGGAAAGCGTTAAGTCATGAATTGAAAAGAGTTCAGAGAAGGTCTGCCAGATTTGTTGAAAATTGCTTAAAGAGAGTAGGCGTGGCCGGTATTGGGTAGGAGCTTGCTTTGATTGGCAAAGTGAGCAGGACTTTTTGGATGCTACGGACACCCGAGTGTTTACGACAAAGAGGGAATTATAATGGCAATAAATAATAATGGAAGATTCGATCACAGTGATGAAAGAGGATAGACACCGTCACCGACTAATTTAAATGCTCGCTATTTTATCGCAAAATACGCAATCATGAAATAATTGAACACAGGCATTTGACAATAACTTTGATTATTTTATCACAAACCAATTTATTGCATTATGTTTATAGAAAGCATGCTATTTCATGTACACAATTGTTTTTGTTTCATAGGAAATATATATTCAAATTCATGTTTAAACTGATATTTGTGCATGCATGCGTGTTTTTTTTACCTTTGGTGGACATACATGCTTGCGCCTGAGTTTTTTTTCAGAATTTTAAATAGGATCCCCACTCCCAAATAACTGAAACCTCTACACTCAAGGCTCTCACCCTTGAAATGATTTTTCTTAAGGCTAGCATCAATTCGAGCATGCTAGTTTTAACAGAACGATATCAATCGAATACCACGCATGTATGGCCCGTATCCTCTTATCCAACACCACGCGTCCTTGCGGCCATTTGTGAGATATTGTGTAGATATACATCTACGTCTACTTAATATCCCGCAAGCCGCCTCAAGGGCGTGTGGCGGGGGCTGTTAGGGCAACGCCCGTAATTAAGAAAAAAACATGAGATGAAATACATGCTTGCTACTTTTCCCCCTGATTTCAAGAACCCGCCATGTCGATAGTTCATCTAGATCGACATAATACTCCGCAATCCGTCGCAAGGACGTGTGGCAGGGGGTGGGCTGTAGGTCACCACCCTGTCTACATATAAACCCTCTATTTCCTCAAGCACCTAGCACCACGCGATCCACCATAAATCGCGTGGAGAGGCGGCGACTGAGCACCATTCATGCAACATGCCTACACATATTACGAGTATTACATGGTTTGCAGCTGCTCCTGTGCCTACACAAAGAGGACAAGAAAATACGTTAAAGCAGGCAAGGTGCACATACATACATACATGTACAATTCAGATACTTATTACCGGTTAGTATTTTACACATTTCGGACGGGCAATTCACAAATACAATAAACTTTATATCCATTCACCTACACCCCATCTGGCTCAAGGGCGCACGATAGATGGGCGCTCGAACTCCAGATTTGGAGAGTGTTTTGTGGGAATTTAATCTTGTAAACCCCTATTTTCGACAGCGTGTACCTGTTATTTTCTTAAATGTTTCCCCTTTTATTGTTAGTGGGCGGGAAAAAAGAATACTTGAATCTGTCAGTTCAACCGTCTAACTCTCTAATTTTCTGGCAATTGTCCAACCCGGCCAATGTGACTAGGGTCTAGTAATTCTAGGTACTAGTAATGTCAAATGCGACATGGTAATCTTCTTTCTAAAAATAAATTATAAATATATTTTATTTATTTTTATGTACATTTATTTATGTTTACGGTAATTCAAACAATGGCAACCAAGGAGCTATCGCAACAATGGTGTCGAGTACATACGCGTAGTTACAGATACTCAAAAAGCTCTTAGTGGTGAAGTTGTGAAGAGCAATTAACTTTTCGGTTCGCTTTATCACTTGATATAATTTTTAGTACATTACAAGTTCAATCGCTATAATGGCGTCGTGCAATAAAAGTGATGTTCTTTACGGAAAGCAGTGTTCTGAAGATGAAAGAGTTCTGGAAGATTATTTCTATTGTTTGACGCACGCAGAATGGTGTCTCCAGAAACTTCCCAAACACTTGCGCAAACAAGCAGAGTCATGGATAAAGTTTTTGATCAGAAAAAAGCCTCGCAGCGCAACGGAGATGAGAATTCGAAACATGCACTTCGTCAGCTTACTTCTGGATATGTCTCTAGAGACTCTGAGGGAATTGTACCTCAGTAATCCCCCGCATTGGCACGAGGCGCTGCCCCCCCCGCCGACCGATGTCTGCTTCAACTGGGAGGAACAGCCGGTTGAAGAGAGTGAATCCACAGAGGAATGTGCCTTCAAGATTCCTGACTGGGTGACGAAACTGATCGAAGGACGGGAGCCATCGCCTGCAGACCATCCAAAGGACCCCCTAGTGAGTCACACTTCTAAAGATGGGCGACTCTATGTTGCCACCAGAGCTCTCCCTCGGCGGCCGGGTGCTTACGGCTTCGTGAGCATGTCAGAAGGTGCTGGTGACGGCATGCGAAGAAGGGGTCCCCCGACAACTCAAGAAAGAGGTGGAGAGGACTTAAAAAGAAATTCGACGGGACGAAAACCGTGGCGTGGCGAACAGTTCCCCGTTCACTGGCAACAAGCAAGGGCTGGAGCGACCCAACATCAATGCTTTCCCACTACCGCACCTCGAGACATAAGAAGAGGCCAATCCACGAAAGTACGTACAGTATCTCATATTTAAATGACTTCACGATCACTTCACCACGAAGTTCATGCCATTTATATCCTAGATCAACATTCAATATTCATGGGAATAGCATTGTAGTGGATAATAAAGAGTTTTCAAAATAGTCACCTTTCAAAAATTACTTTTTCCTTCCTATTACCATAATGAAATTAATTTTTGCATTAAGGACCACTTCTAAAAATCCTATTCTTCCTTGTTTAGTCTAGACATGTTCGAGAAATTATTCAACGTGCAAAGGAATAAATTCAGGCTGACGGCATTGCTGAGTTCAACCAGAATACGGCTGCAAAGAGAGAGAATCTCAGGCAAGATTTGAGCCGTGCTCAAAAGAAGTACCAATGGTCGCGGTGGTGAAATGGCCATAAGGGCACGGGAACAGGCAATGGAAGAGAAGGAGAGAGCATTGGCGAGAAATGTTAATGCAATTTGAGTAAACTGTATTTACTATAACGCCGTAATGTCTTCCTTTTAGATTTCATTGAGAAGGGAATGATGGAATTGTATTACACAAGACGATATGTGAGGGGCATTAAGGAATCGCGCGCCAGAGAATTGAAAGATCTCAAAGATGAACTACGCATGAAGCAATTGTATTTCGCTGATGTGATGAAATACTACGAAGAGAAGTATCTGGGTCCTCCTGAATTCACTGGCAATTATGCATAACCATACTTATTATTGATAATTCCCGTAAATAATGTATTTTGTTTATACTTATCAATATATGTTTAGTGTTATAATTAAATGTCAGTTAATAAGAGATAGCCCAATTCAGTCGAATAAAAGAATGTTTCAAAATGAAGTAATTTGCATTTTTACTTTTTTGATGTGATTTTGATGATTTTTGAGACCCATTAGAATTTATGGAAAGATATTTTAGATACTTTAGCGCCCTGCTGGGCACCGCTAGAGTGTTTGGCAAGGGGTGAATCCATACCAGACTAATTTTGACCCTACCGACGGTTTTGACAGACAACCAATGCCATTGTTAGTGTCCGTCCAGTGTCTACTTGTGAAGACCTTGCAACGACATCGCGACGATTCCCAAACCCCCCAACCAATCCCGACTAGTCACCAGTAGACTATTTCCTATTCTCTATTAAAGTGAAATTCTCTCTCTCTCTCTCAAAGGACACCACGATGGAATCCTAAGTGACGTCAAAAAATGCTTGCACGCGTGCTCTTAAGGACCTCCCAGCATCCGCCCGCCAGGGAGCCTTCGAGTCATGGAAAAGACTCGATAGTTAAGAATTATTTTCACAAGTAAGTTCATTATTCACATTTACTATCAAAACAATGTTTTACTTTTATTTTATAATAGTGTTAGAATTAATATGCATTGATTTTAATGTCGTTGTAGCAAATACTAAACGTATTCTACAAGGTTTGTATAAAGAGTGTCGGGAAAACTTTTTTCTGTCGTGACTGTACGTTGCACCGCGCAGGCTAGGTGGTGGGGTTTATGACCTTCAACTCGAGCCAAGCGCTAATCGCTTGTGAGTGTGTGTTTAGGCTATATAGTGTTTTCAATGTGACCCCTGTCGAGTGACTCGGACGCAAAATGAACAGCGAAGCCGAACACACCGAACGATTGACCAGCGGTACATCAATTTTCCGTTGGACTGGGGAAATTGGGCACGGAGACGTTGGACATGATTCGCCAAGTGTTCAAGGATAAAAGCATGTCACAAACTGAAGTTTCAGCATGGGTACGTGTGAGAGAGGTTTTTAAGTCACCGACATTTTGGTTAAGTGGCTATTTGATAATGAACGAGATAATAATGTATTTTATATTAGTTCTACCCCTTGAGGATGTTATTTTCTGCTGCTGTCATCGTTAACTATACGAAGTGAAAGGATGTTTTTATCAGTTTTTCCGACATGTTTCCCTAAACCCCTCATCTTGGTCTCACCTGCCATGTTTCATATGGGGCTAAAGTTATTATTTATCAAAAGTATTCTCACTATAAGTACCAACCTTGCACATTTGGCTTGGAAGCATTTAGGGGAGGTGTTCACAGGGCCCAAAACGTCGGGCAGTTAGGTGATGGAGATAGTGCCACATCATTGGATACTTATTTGGGGATGGTGATCACCTCGATGGATTGATTCCGGGTGAATTTGCCCCACTTGAGGGGGAATCAAACTCAAGACTACTAAATCTAACTCGCTCTCCTGCATTGCTTCGGTTCTCTTCCACTCGGCGTCGAGGTCCATCGATTAGGGGGCTCTCGGACAGCAAAACATATTTTTCGATGGTCCAGTCCACAGGGTGAATCTCATCCCCTTCGCAAATAGCCCTTTCGGGAATAATAATGCCCTATTTCTGTTCCATCTAATTGTTAGGAGGGGTCCTTTAAATATATATATACATAATATATATTCATTCACATGGAAATAGATACAAGGAAAAGGGATAGGAACTTGTTATATCTATATATGAACATATGTACAGGTAGCTAAATATCTGTAGGTATTTTATGGAACACATATAAGAACATATATATCTACATTTTTAGGAACATATATATATATATATATATATGCACAGCTATGTGATTTTTCGGGTACCAGATCTTCCTGGGAAACCATAACCGGCACAGGGAAAGGAACTTGCCCCTCTACCCTGATGTGTGAATATTCACATGCCGTTGGGCTTGGTACACGGGTGAGCTCTACCATCACCTACTAAACCGACCTTCGGGTTGATTACTGTGTTTATGGTTTTTTTTATATACTCGTATATGCACACACACGAGGGTAGACTGTAAACTAATGCACATATGCTTGTAGACCACAAACAAAATGACCTCCAGAAGCACTCCTGGTGGCATGTGGAAGTAACATTCCCTCTCAACACGCATGCGCAGGTTTGAGGTCGTTACATTCATCCAGTGTACATATTTTGAGAAGCGGAAGTATGGAGACGTGTTCTAGTGCCATGTCAACGCGAGTTAAACAGCGTGGTGCTGTTATCGACGCATTAAGTGGACTACGTCATCCATCGGATGGGACGTTAGATTGTGAGCATCTTGGCAAATGTCTTTAAGAGTAGGCTGTTGCTGATATCGGGTTTACCTCCACTCTTCCGCCATTCCCTGAAAATTCCATTCATACCGAATTTCCAGCCTCTAACTAATAGGGCAAATGGCCATGCCTGATACCAAGCGCAATAAATGAAATCACAAGAAAGGACTAGTTCGATGTTTTAACTTTTATTGCAAGGATGTCGAAGCACGGTTTAAAATTTAAGTAAATATGAATCGTTCGGGCATAACGCTGGCATAACAGGAATTAATTTGGATTATGTTGGTGGGCGTAAGGTGAAATTGACTGCTGAACTAATCGATAGTGGGAACCATTACCTTTCAAAATTGGATACCGCAGCAGGAGGAAACATATCGAATAAAAAATTGAATGTTCAGAATTTCGTTAATAACCGAAAACCAATTACGACATGGCTGGTGACCCCACCCATATGCCCATGTGGCGAATTGCAGGATAAGATGTATTCTATACGTAAATCTATACATTACCCAGTAGTAAACCACGGTGCGTATTAAAACTCATAGATTTGTCATATTTTAACGTCATATCAACTTAATGATAACTTATCTGCATAAAATTAAGTGAAGCTTACGCTTTTGGCACAAAAGTAAATTCACAGGCCCGTTCAGGGAGTTTGAAAAGCTTTCTTGAAAATACCGCTCCGAGTTTCATTTCCTGGGATTCTAAATCCTTGACGGTATGCTTTGGGTGCGCCCGAACGCGAGACCTTTAAACGCCTCAACGTCGTTGTGGCTCGATCGCAAACGCGAAAATATTTTGAAAATTTATTTTCATTTCCTCGGAAAGATTGATACTGAAAACGTGGAGGATGGTCCTGAGTGACGATCACGCACATATGGGACTAGAGGGAAAATAAATATCTTCCTCGAAAACTCCGCCGCCAAAGTCCTTTTCTTTCGTCCCACAGAATATCCTTTTTGGATCTTTCTGGAATACTAAAAAAAGCAATGGCAACTAGAAGAAAGGATATTTACGTCGAAGAAGTGTAGGGAAAAAAATTCTCCTGAAGGTTAGTTTATTGGCACGGCCTTGGAAGAAACGTCGATCGTATTTTTATCACGCCAGGAATTCTGTTTACTAGCGGGATGAGACGTGCGCTGGGACATTTTAAGACTTTACGCCATAAGTAACGATCGCGTTTATTTGTCATGGGTTCATTTGCAACGCATGACAACGCCACGAAGGGTGAGCTTTTGAGGGATGAGGGAAGCCGACTACAGCGTTCATGGTGGTATTCGATTGGCATCGCTCCGTTAAAACTAGCATGCTCAGCGTGAGATGAGCCTTAAAGAAAGTCAGCTCAGGGGTAAGAGTCAAGAGTGCAGTGGTTTCAGTTGGTGGAGAGTGAGGGTTCCATTTAAAATATAATAAAAAATTATATTTTGAAATAAAATAAAATTCAGGCGCAAGGATATGTTCCCGTCTAAGGCAAAAATCACCCATTTACATCTCCATAAAGCCCCGCAAACTGCCGCTAGGGTGTGCGGCGGGGAGTGATAGAGCACCAGCCATACCTACACAAATACTATATTAGTTCATATACTTGCATTGCATATGCACTTGAATAAATATTCGTGAATATGCAAGAACGAGCGTTGCATGATGTATATATGACAAAATTGTCTCTATACATTTTGAAATAACTTATGTGTGCGATGAAAGCATTGAATTTTGTTCTTTTAGTGAAGATGTTCGGATGCCTGGATTGAATTTTTGTTGCGATTGCGCATACACGATGGAAGAACGACTATATGAATGTGTGTCTCTTATTTTATCATCTGTTATCATATCTAACTTTGTATTTTATTGCCTTGATAATTCTCTCGGTATCGCCAATAAAAGATCCCGTTTATGTATACCGGATACGGTACATATACCTTGTATAATACGTTTTTTGGGGCACATGCAGCAGAGGAATATCCCGGTCAGCCTTTAAAAAGCTGGGTTTCGTTATATGGATTGTTGTGAAATTTAACGAAAATGTATGAGAGATGTTCGCTTTGCTTTGTAGAAGAAAACAATAATTAAGGAATTGGAAACGGTCCTGAGAACATTCGCTATATACATTCAAAATTCCAAGCGAAGAGTGTCTACGAGTATGTGATGAGCACGTGGAGGAATTAGGTCAGGAGCCGCTTAACTCACAAAGTGCAGGCAAGGCTTAGACCTTTAGAAAGATGCAGGATTACCGAGTTTGCTGGGGCTCTGAGGATTTTTATGGTCCCTTATGATGTTAGCAGATTCGGCCACCAGGACAAAATAAGAGAATAAGACACCGCCACTGCAATGTGCCCTTTCTTCCCTGACCAATACACAATTATAAAAATAGCGAATCCAGGGGCTCATTTTTTTCACTCAAAAAGCGAAATTTACTGATCTCGTCGAATAAACACAATATCACAGGGTGTAGAAAGGCATTTGCAATGTTTATGCACACGTGTGTTTTGTTCGTAAGCAAATACATATTCATCTCTGTGCATAACCTCATATTTATGCATGAATAATTCATAATCTAGCGTCCCCTCCCTCACGCCCCCCGCAGTGTGTTATTGTGCACAAGTAGATCCCTATATTTGGCATCACCTAATTGATGGATTCGGAGATAGAATTGTGAGTATAATGCTGGAATAGCGGACAAAGAGTCCTGTTTCAAATTACGTTGACGTCGAATGTTTATGCTTCTAGTTTCGCTTAAGCTGTGCACTCTCTCTCTAGGGACCTATTTTCCTGAAAAGCGTAAGGATAAATACTGGAGTTTGTTATTTCATACACTTATTTACTTTAGTACGATGAAATCTCTATCCTCACATATGTTGCCAACCTTCAGGTTGATTACTGTCGATGGTTTTAATGAATACGGAGGTTTAGATATAGAAAATCATTTTCTTCTGTTCTGCAAACAAATTGGACATGATACCCAATGGGATAGAAGCCGTTAAACTTTTACACATGTCGGTGTATTGAAATGCACCTTATATGTTTTGCAAGAGGAGTCACCACATCCTAAATAGGTTTTGCACATCGCTGCGCTGAAATCTTGAACATTTCTTCACTAGTACATTTTTTTCCGCTTCCGTTCACCTTTCCGTAACTAATTGCCACCATCCGGCGTAGACGAGTGATGTTACACCCCTCTAGACACCGTTATCCGCATGTTACCCGGTACCAGCTGCTATTACAGCGGTAAATTCGCACAAACGATTGGAACTGAGACTCTAATGTCCTTAGATCGGACGAATGTATATTACAAGGGATCACTATGCCGTGTCATCGAGTATTAATACGCACATTAATAACATTAGTAACATTGCAATTAAACTACTTAAATTCACTCGTTCTTAATCACTCTGTGTATTCAATGTATTTGAGATCCGAAATGTGCTCCCCATTAGAGACTATTCGAGGACCGGGATATGTTTTCATCATATGACATTTAGGTACCGAGGCGTATGATTGCATGTTATTTTTTATCATTTCTTATAATGGCACCATTTCATTCATATGTACTTTTCTGTTAATTAAGGAATTGTAATGTGCTCAAAAAAATGATTTTATTTTCAAATACGTCATCCATGAAGCAGTACTTTCATGCAATTTCTCCATTACTCCACGTGATACCCTGACTACCAACGGCATGGTGTGTAGCAGGGGGATGTCCGTATTCACTTAAGTATGCTCAGCACGCGAACAGTTACGGTTAAGTACCGAACATTCCTTCCGAACAGTCCTTTGCATACAGTCTTAAACACACTATGTCAATCCTTTTTATTCGTATTCTGGATATAAGCAAGTAACAAATGCAACACCATTTAGGGACGTGGCTTCTTCAGTAGTTCCTTGGAAAATCCAAGAGATGGCGCTCCTAGAATCGGATAAAAAGTTTGCTTTGTATAAGCCACAACTCTTACTAGAAAGCTGTGATGAGTTCAGCCATATTCATGACGTAATTTAGCCTTTGTAATCGATTGAATCGACAAACTTTTGTTACTTTAGAACAATGGAGAGAATGAGTTTCGTGCGGTGATTAAACGCTTCTATTTACACTCGTAAAAGTCTTAACAGCGAAAGTGATCAAAGCCGAGTTGAATGAAATTCATGGCACATCTGCTCCTATGTTTACGGCTGTTTACAATTATGTAAATAAGTTTAAACTTGGCCGTACATCCACAAATGATAAACACCGTTCAGGACGTCCAGTGGAAGTGACTTCCTCCGAAAGAATTGACAAAATTCACGATGTGGTTTTGAGTGATCGACGAATCAAATTTCGCAAAATAGTTGACTCCACTCTATCGTATATCACTCAGCGTATATCACAAGGTACAGTGTCTCCAATTTTACACGAAAAATCGACCGTGAAAAAAATCTCGCAAAGTCGGGTGCTTCGTTTGCTCTCAGTTTGCACTCATAAACGAATGCGTGTGGTCATTTCAGAGAAATACAAGTATACGGCTCCTCCCATATGAGCAGAGAAGTTTAACTCACCAAGATACCGTAGTGAATGTAACTGTGGAAATCATGGCCTATATTATTTTAATTATTTTACATGCATATTGTTACTAAAAATTTAGAAAAACTAAACAATTGATGTTGCGGGACTGATACCTGATGGTGAACTACTCCCTACCAAACACCCTAAGTAGGTTTGCAGGATATCATAAATATTCATTCCCCTTTACAACGTGCAACCTTTAGAAATCCAAAAAATAAAATAATTTTGACCATTCATTCATGTCCAGTCTCGGTCACTCGCTCCGTGTGGCCCACTGTATAATCCGACTGGAGAAGTAGCGAGTTTGGAGATAGCGTGCGTGTAAGCACTTCCTTTCCGACGAACCATTCCGTCAGACCGAGGACAGGAAATGCGAAATCCTTCCCTCCCCCCGTCTTGCGAAAACAAATCCCGCCTTTCAGTTGCGCCCGGAAAAGTAGGTCCCATTGAACCCTCGTCAGTCGGGTGATCCTCACAAGTTAGGAGTCGCCCTCCGACGCCATGGGCGCGACAGGCGCCGTTCGAGGGGTCGAGCCGCTGGTAATTGACCGCCGGTCTGAGAGGAGCGACGCGAATTCGTTTGCGTATGGAGGGTGCGTTCAGGAATGTTCATTTCTTTCATAACTAACGAACATTGGTTTGTGAGGTCCTTTTAAAAGAACATCTCGGAGGAAGCTGAAGGATAAGAGACGAACAAAAACAAAAAAGTTTTTCCTTCTTCTGAAAGTTAAGCTCCTCTTTTTGTTCACCTTCAGAAAAGTGTTACTTCCGAAATATCTGGAATTTTGTGAGTCATTGGAATTTAGCAAAGAATCTTGCAATATAGGATATGCTCTTGTGTTCCTTGAACCTTCCAAAGAGAGAATAAAAGAAACGAGATCCACCAGACAGACGCTGTTACACAATAAGTGCGTAGATCCAGGCGTGTTGTTGTGGATACATTAGGTTTATAATTACTAATAGTTATATAAATAATAGCTAGATAAATAATTACACCATTCTACAAAATATCCATGTATTATGGCAGTGGTTTCGACGTAACTTCGTCATCTTTAGGTAAAGTTGACAGAAATGTTATCTTATATACAATTTCTCAATCAAGGAAAGGGGGAATGTTAGTTGCTATTTGGAGGGGGAAGATTGGACAAAAGTGCTGACTTATTTATTGTTTTCTCAATTAATGGAGGGGGATATTGGGTAGTATTTGAAGGCCAGACTAAGGGAGAGTGAATGGGAAGGGAAGGATTAAGGTGAGGGTAAACACGAAATATTGATATTATGTTCTCAGCCAGAGTCCGGAGCGCGTAGTAGTCTCCAACATGTTTATATTTCTCCGTCTCCAAGGCATGAGAGCAGCAAAATATTTTTTCATATAGCCCTTATAGAGGCCCATCTTAGAGGAGGGATAAGACTTTTTTCTGTCATATTTTCTCAAGTAAGTCACTAATGATCTTATTCCTTTTTCTTTCTTCCTTTTTCCTTGAATTACTAAACGATTACCTGGAAGACTTGAAGACTAGTATAACTTTTTGTTAGATCATTTAGCCCGTGGGTGGAAAGGTAAATTAGTCAGTTGATTGGGGCTTACATTAAATGTTAAAGCGGCGTTATTTTGATTATTCGTCTGTAGGAAATGTAACCAGGCGTGGTTGGGGTACTTTTTTGCTATTGTTAACAGTAATTTTGAATGATTTGGTCGGTATGGGAGATATTGGCGAAGTTTCCTTTCTTTCCTCAAAATCGGACTTTTCTTATCAATGCACATCCGGCAGGGGAATGGCGTGAAGGTTATGCAAGTATGTTTATTTTCGAAGCGTTAACTTTAAATAAATTCACGAGTCAAATGAATACAATTCCGAATGTTTTGTGAAAGTATGTGTACACGTAAATGGATTACCAACTTGCGTTATTTAAAAAATACAATTTATTACAACACGTGGCCGATGAATGATCGCACCAAGCATTGGCGTCCATCCATCTGCACCAGCACTTATGGTGCTTCCATGATACGTATTCAGCTCCGAAGCAAACCTCGTCAAAAAAGTCAGAATACTGATTTAGTGGGACCGCCGACTTGCGCACGCGAGGAACACAAGAAGCCCCGGATCCCGAAGCGACCGACAAGAGACAGGCACTTTCCGAGTTGGCGTCGTCGTCAATCCACCGGGTAACCCCCTCACTACCCCATCCCCGCCGCCGAAGGGTGGCAGACTTCCTCCGGGCAAGACCTTTCGAGCGATTCCACCTGTCGTCCGCCTCCGTTCCAAGGGGATGATGCCTCGCCCCATTAAGATCCTCTCACACGCGACGCCACGCGCACCCGGACGACCCAAGAGAGGGATCTCGGGGCGACCATCTCCGTCTCCTTCCCCGTAGACGACGCGCCACTGAGGTGCTTTTATTCGTAGTTGAGTAGCGACGTCATGGGACGCACGTTACATCGGTAAGCCATACGGTCCTTCTGGGAAGAACTCGAAGTCATTGATGGGAAGCAAATATTGCCAAAGGTTGTCTTAAAGAATTAGGCTAGAGCTCACCTTGTACCTTGCAGCATGTCTCGCATTGCAGAAGGGGGAGTAATTTCTTCTCAAGTGCCGCAAACGGATTACCAAAAACGACCGGCTTTTTAATTAATCCCTCAGTTCGGTGTCATGTTGGCGGTGTATCAGGTTTCCTCGAATGGAAACGAATGCCCTCCCATTCGCTGAGCTAAAATGAAACACGCGCCTAAATAACGATGTGCAAAAAGAATAAGCAAATCAATATTAAATTATAATTATTGAACAAAATAAATCATTTGTTATTGTGACATACATATTTGTAACTATTTGAAATGGGCGTTCAAATGCAAAGTGATATAATAAATATCGTTAATGGCTGAAATTAGGCATTAAAATTTTTCACTTAGTTTCGTTGTTTTCCATAAAAGACATGTAGCGGAGCCAAATTATATTTTTTTCAACGTTAAATGAACAGTGAAAAAAATTAAAAATATGTATTATAGTTAATCCTTAGGTTTCCGCGATGTCTATCTGATGAATGTTCCAAGTTGCTTCCGGGAATTACCGTCGAGTAGACGGACATTCCATCAACACTCCTACGCAGCGGTAATTCTCGGAAGCAGCATGGATTCTTCATGTATTGTAGCTTTTAGGTTCTAAGCCTGGCTGCGAAGTAAAATATTTATTAGGCCTTATGTTCTGAAAAAGGTCACCATCTATACCTGTAGATACTTTTAACTCAATCTGTGAATTAGTTTTGGCCTAAGAGTTAAAGGAAGCAAACAAATAGATTTTCAGATTGAAATATGAAGTAGGTTAGACTCCAAAATCCCGGACAAGGCAAATGATTTGTACACCTTGAAATTGTTGCATTGTAATGTGAATTAGGGAAATGCTCCGTTATAAGTTACTTTCGCGGAATCTCCCGCAACTTCTTTGAAATATGATTTAGGTGGCGTGGTAGTTAAATGGGTACCGTTTTTTCTAATACCCGTTTGGTCCAAGGTTCAAATGCAGTCGTTTACCCTTATACCTCCAGGTACATTGAACTGTACTTGATATCATTACTGCCAAATTATTCCGGGAAACTTGAGAGAGGATCTTCCTCCCTCCTACCTAGAATGAGTAAACTTCTCGTATTTCATATTGTCAGGTCATCCCTACCCACGCCTATCAAATCGGCTTCTTAGATGTAAATCATTGATTTATTCAAATTAAAATCTAGCGAAAAAACTAAATCAGAATAAATCCTACTCATTTGAGTTCAATTTCGGTATCGCTGAATGGCGCTGTCGATAAAAAAATTCTCCGAAATCGATAAATTCTTCCCAGCCAGCGCGAGGTACTCCGTCCTCTCTCTTTTCTCTTCCTCCCTTACTCTCTTCTTGTGCCCTTTGGTGGTACGTGTCTCTGGAGTCAGAAGGGTGGAGGTATAGTAGATGCTTGCCAGTCCGATCCCTAAGCTGAAGTATGTGTTTCACCCTTCCCCCATGAAAGCGTTTATTTTGACGGTGCAAAGCGTGTGCACCTGGCACTTCCGATCCGTGGATTGGTGGTGAAGGGGAGAAAATCCATTTGGGCTTTAAAACTGATGGCGGAAGTGTTGGGTGTGAGTGAAGTAAAGTTATGGGTGTCGGTTCCCCGTCCGTGCCACGGTCTCATCGAATCCATCAACGAATTAGGTCGTGAGCAGCGAAAAGGGGGATAGATTTATTTTAAAAATTATTGTGACAATTTAATTAGCGTATCTAGATTGTCGGAGGAATTGGATTAGAAATCACCCACGGATCTAAGATTAAATTACATATAAATCCCTCGCATAAATTGAATACAATCTCTTCCCGGTGTGGTTCAAAATGAATCTATCTTACTGTGGTACGAGAGACCATTTAAATGAGATCAGGAACTGTAGAAATGGCAGTTTTAAGATGCCTATTTGCCTATGAACGGTAAGGATCAGAATAACTGCAACCGAGAACGTTATTACGAGGCGTATTCTTAAAGTAAGTACCGTTTGCTTATATTTAAATATTTGCGCTTCAGAACACAGTTTTGATCCTGCAGCGCCATCTACTGATTCATTGAGAAGCTATAGCAGCATTTGTTTTGTTTCAGAAGGCGTTTGCTTGTCCGTGCATGCAAACAACAATGTCCGCGACAATCGTTGATCCCGCCAGCTGTGAAGTGCGTTCTGTCATACGATTCTTGTATGCAAAAGGATTGTCGGCTGCTGAAATTCATCAGGAATTATGCCTAGTTTATAAGCCTACAGTTATGAGTGAAGGAAAGGTTAGACAATGGTGCTGTGATTTTAAAAATGGACAAACAAATGTCCATGACGAAGAGCGAAGTGGTAGGCCCAGTATTCTGACCGATGAAATTGTTTTGCAAGTGGAACAAAAACTGCGATGTGATCGTCGATTGACAATTAATTGCCTGGCTGAACAATTTCCTCAACTTGGACGCACTACTGTCTACAATATTGTTACGGAAAACCTCGGATACCACACATTGCGTGCAAGGTGGGTACCGAAAATGCTCACCGACCACCACAAAGAGCAAAGAATGTCCAGTGGACGAGAGTTTTTGGGTCGTTGGGAACTCTTTAAACCACCCACCGTACAGTCCTGACCTTACACCCAGCGACTACTTCCTCTTCTTGCACTTGAAATAGTGGTTCAGTGGACAACGTTTCGAAACCGAAGAGGAACTCAAGAATGGCGTTGTCGATTGGTTCAACCCTCAGGCGGCGAGTTTCTATGCAGAGGGGTTAAAGAAGCTGGTGCAGCGGTACGAAAAATGCTTAGAAGTGAACGGCGATTATGTAGATAAGTGAAGTAGGTTTTTAGCTAACTAAAAGTGCCAATAAAATGTGTTTCATATTTTTTCCTGTGACCAAACGGGCCTTACTTTATGAACACGCCTCGTATGAGAAAAACAAATTTGCACTTTTCCACAGATTTATTTGTAACGTACAACGCGTTTCAGTTCATCGAACCATCTTCAGATACAAGACAAATTTCAAATTTTGATACATCATATTTACGCCTGTTTGAGGAAGGGGGGGGGAGAAAAGAGTGAGGAGTAAGGTAGGCGGAGACAAAGAGGGGAAATATGGAAAACCAAAAGAAACAGAGAAACTAAAGAAATGGGGAGGTGAAAAGAGGGGGGGAGGAAATAAGCACTTGAAGTCATTATTGAGAGGACAGTGAAGGTAGGCTGGTACCCTGGTGGTAGGAAGGACGGAAGAATAAAGAAGGGTTAAGCGGGAAGGGGACATGGAAGGGATAGAGGCATGTTAAGGGATGAAGTATAAGTCATTCTAAGAAGGACATTATCAGGGAAGGGTTGTTCAACACATACTGAGAGTATAGGGGAGGGGGTGGTTGGATGGGAAAATACGCGAAGAGAGGAGTCAGTTGGAGAGAGGGAGTTTCACTGTTTGCTGTGAAAGCGGGACTCTGAGCAGAGGAGATTGGTTTATAAAAATATTGTCATTTAAAGAACATTCATGTTTAATTTTACAAGTTCAAGATTCTCTAAAATGTCAAGTCTTTTGCCCTTATTTTCTTAGTATAGTATCTCAGGATTAAATTTACATGAGCGGGAATGATTGCAGTAGATGCTTAGCTAGGAGTGATGTTTGATCAAAAGTCCTCCAGCGTCTTTCATGTTCTTTTAATCTAGTCTTGAAACTTCTACCCGTCTGGCCTATGTAGCACATGTCACAGGAATCACTCTTCACTTTGTAAATTCCGGATGGTAAGAGAGGCTCTAGTCTGTCTTTGTTGCGGCAAAGGATTTTTCCCAGAGTATGCGGATTATTAAATGATATATTAAACATTTTGATTACATTTTCGAGCAATCTTATTGGAAAGATCACCTGCAAATAATAGACGACATCAATTTTTGGGTTTTTCTTGTGTGAGGGTAAGGGAACATAACAGCGAAATAAATTTTGATTTTACTTTTTTCTTTAAGCGATTGGCACCAATTTTTACACTATAGCCATTGGATACTGCTATTGATTTTATGGTAGACATTTTTTATAGTTAGAAGTAAATCAACTAGTCGATGTATCATTGAATGGAAGACTGACAGTTTATGACTGACAGAATTGGCTGGGATGATCACATCATTGTAACATGGTTTCCTGTATATGCCAAAACTATGTTTATCATCTATGATGGATATGGAAAGGTCAAGAAAGTTCAGCTCTTTCCCAGATTCGATTTCCATGGTGAACTTAATTTTGGGGTATTGGGTTTTTAAAAGATTGAGTAAACCGTCTAGGATAAGAACGATGGATGGAAGAGGAAGGGGGGGAAAGGTTTGGAAGGGGAAGAATTGGAAGGGGAAGTTTTAGAATTGTGAAATTGATATGGAAGGTTTGGGAGCGTACGGGGGGATGAAAATATCTGGAGATTGAGATAATTAATGTCTGATGTTAATCCCAGGCTTATACCAGGAATCGAGGAGTCAGATTGTTTGTCTGTCCATCCAATGGTTTGAGTTGAGGGTGGGATGGATGTTATAACAGAGAAACTATAGCATTTATCAAAGGGAGTATTGCGTGCTATGGGAGTTATAGCATCCCAAATCGGGAAAAATTCTTGCATGAGGCATGGTGGAAATTAATCCTAATATTTAGGGGTGTGGTGCACTGTCCAATGTAAAGGCAGAGCGTATTTTTTCTCGACCGGAACTTGAAAACCGGATCTTCCGATTTGCCGGACCGATGCTTGAGCTATCGAGATATCGATGTAAAGATAGGACCATGTGGAATCTTAATCCATCAGATGAACCAATCCTTAGAATCTATGAAATCGTTTCTTGAAAGGAGAAAAAGGGAAGCAGTATTCAGAGGATTAAAGCAATCCAATTTTTCTGCAAATAATGTATCCCTCGGAACTGTCGTTACGACGTATTTTTTATCACAGATTAGCATAAACTCGAAGTTTTGCGTACCAGTTGTGAGAGCACTTTGATTCTTCACCTGGGTTTTAATGCAGGAACCGCCCCCTCAGAAGAGTCTCAATAGCATTTACAATCCATATTCACATTCAACATCAGGAAAGCGTGAAAAGATATCTAAGAATCATTTATCTAGGCCATGACATGGGAGAATATGAAAAAATCTGAACTAAACGGTATATTTATTGTTTCTTTTTTATCCATCCGCATGTAATTCTCCATTTTAATTAGTTTCACGGTCGATTTCCTTCATTTATAGTCTTCTTTAAAATGAGCTGTAGCAGGAAAGCTATTGCATACCTCTTAATAAATCACTTGATGACACTTCCTAAGAAACTTGAATGATGAAAACGTATTCCATCTTTCCAGCCATGCAATCGCGCATAAAACTTTGCAAACTTTTTGATATAACTTTACAAATTTCATTCGCATATGAAATGTACGTATACATGAAAAACTTTTAAAATTGCTTGTTTTTTCTACATTGATTACCCCCCCCCCCAGCACACTACCCCTGATGAAACCGCCCGAAACTCTCCACGGTTTTCTGTCTCATCCAAAAAACAGATCAACCAAGTAATGAGGACATTTTTTGCACTTTCCTTCGAAATGACCTCCAGTGGTACACGATGATATAAATTAATGTGTATGAAAATGAACGTATTTTATCGCGGAGATTCCTCACATATCAAGGGGGAAAAAGCAGCAAAGGCTTTAATTAATTTAATAAAATCAATAACTTGTTCACTATCATCATTATTTTAATCCTACGATTGGCAGCAGTCCTCCATTCTTCTGTTTTCATTGTTGATTCTCTAACTCTCTTATAACTTCTGTTTTACTGGTACATTTTTCTCTATATGTCATTTGCACTTGTTTCTTTCGCGGTATCGTCCCGTCCATTTTACCTTTTACGTGTATTATGCTTCTGACTGATATATTTTGCCTCTAAGTGTGTACTCTAAGCCTATAAGTTTAGTTTTTCTTTGTCGAAGAGTTCTCCATATGGTGCTTTCCTCGTCTGCCTTTCAATATACCATGTTTCAAAGTCTTATGTCCTTCGCTGGTCTGATTTTCCAATGTTTCATGTATCTGATCAATAGGGTACCATACGAACTTTTTGATGACCTGCTCCATATTTTGCAACCTTAGGTTCTTTGAAAATACTAGTTCCTCTTCTTCTTGAGCGCCTTTTAAGCATGAGCTATTCTTTCTTTTATGTCTTTCGAACTTCTTCCATCCCAATTTATGCTGCTGCGCAGGTAGATGAAGGATTCCACTTGCTCTAGTTTCATTCCTGTGATATCCTTAGGTAATGCCTTTCCCACGCATGAATTTTATTCTTCATCTTGTGGATGATCATATTATTTTCCTGAAGTTCTTGGTCGGTTGCATTCAGAATGGCTTGTAAGTCCTCTAGCGTTTCTGTTCTACTGCAATGCCACCTGTGAACCGGAACATTTTAATTTCTTCGCCATTCCCCTTGACTTCTTTGATTATAAAATCTTGTTCTTCTTTTATTACTACTTTAAGACGTATTTTAGCTGGCAAGAAGTTGTATCCTTGTTCAACTCCTTCGTTGTAAAAATATAAGGAAATTATAAGACTAACTGGCTTATATTTTTCTTACATTTTTCATTTCTATGGTTGTTACTTTTTTCATTGCACACAGCAAATAATTTTTCCGAGCGACGGGACAGGATCAAACTCAAAGCACCAAACACACTTGACTTTTCAATTTCGAGAAGTCTGCTCGGAAATACTTCCCGCGTCAATTCAGTCGTGTACGTAATTAAATGGATGAGAAAATGGTCGGCGATGGTAGACTATTAGAAGCAGAATTCAAGAATCTTATTTTATTTGCCATCAATCGATTGCGTGCATTCGACGAGGGAAGCTGTTGAAAACCGTACTTGGCGAGAGGGAGGGGTGCGGCAGAGGTAGTAGGGCATGTTTTTCGGGAGCGTGGCCGGTGAGGCAGAGGGCGTCGAGGTGATCGAGAGGGCGCTGGCGAGCGAGCGAATGAGTAGGTCGAGGGTAAGGGCTCATTGGCTCACCGCCGGGTAATTGGGGGCATGTGGAAAAAACAAAAATTGTCGGAAGATGAGGTGGGAAATATGGAGGTGTGGTGAGCGTCCCGGGGATTATTAAGAGAGAGCGTGACCCTGGGGGAGAGGAAGGGGAAGAAGGGCAGAGAGAAAAATGGTTCAAAACGTTTGATTGATTAAGCTGGAGTGATTTACGCCGAGTGCTGAGTTCCCCCTTTCTGTATAGTATCTCTCTCACACTCTCTCTACCCGCGTTATCCCTCTCATCCACATTCACAGGAGTAAGTCGATAAAATATTGAGTCAATCTACGACATAGCTCTCATTACCAGTTCGTTGACTTTCAATTGATTATTCATCGAAAATGTAGCTCCTGTAAGTTTTGTCGATTCGATGCTCTTCTTTGATGTGTACTGTAAAAAAGAATTCGGCGTAGAATGTACATGCTAACTCGGCTGTTTTTCGATTTTCTGTTAAACAAAATATATTCTAACAAGCCTCACTATTTTTTTAAATTTTACATTCATCACTGAGAATAGTATCCACTTACTATGGGAGCATTAATGAGATAATCACTAAGATACTAAGTTCTTACCTAATCAGATCTAGATTTTGATAAAACGTTTTGCAGTTAGGCAATAAACCCTCCGGCTTGTAACATTCATATATACAGTCAGGGTAATGAGGGGATAGTTCCTTTCCCTCTCGAACTTGTCTTTATCACAAAATCCTGGAAAAAAATTATATATGAAGCCTGAAACCTCCGCTCCGGTTTGTGGTCGAACGCTTCACCCAATAGGATCTAATTGGGTTATCAAAGGAAACAAATATTGTTCAATTCCTCTCGTAAATTAATGAAACCAGAGCATCCAAGATTGGCACATATTTCGCTCCAATTTATGTGCACTTGATTTACGCTCAAGCATTATGCTTTGAGGGTTATTAAGGAAGGACAGGATAGAGGACAAAGAGGCAAATTGGAAGGGCTTTGAGATTCTGCAAACAGTTGCGCCAGGGTGACAAAGCCCTAGAATTAACGCATCTGTCAAGACCTCGCTCTCCCTCTCATTCGGGTCGTTGGGGATTTATTGGAGCAAAGGACCCTTACTCCTTTGAGGATTCTCTCGTGCGATTGATCGGCTAAACCCCGTGCGGAGGGCGTCACAATTCACGGTTGAAACGTATCAAATCCGTGCCAGAGACGTCCCACACGACCGGGCTGACCATCTCGCGAGCGTGCATTCATGTGTGGAGTATTTTACCCCCTCGCTTCAACGGTGAGTGCCGAATAATGATAAAAAAAGAAAGAAAATCTCCTTTCCATCCTACTTGATTGATCGCGGTCGTTCCTTCCCGTCCGGCAGACGGACGGGAAAGCCACGTCGTAAGGTTTCCATTTAGGGACAGAAAAAGAAACAAGAAGGCAGGGGAGTCGTAGAAATTATGATGAAGAAAAAGATGTGGCGTATGGGTAAAATGGTTCGTGAATACAAGGGTTCTTGTCCCCATATGACTCCGATTTTAAATGCCGGGAGAAATAGTATATATTCCGACGAGGATCCCATTTGCGTTTCGGACGCTGGATTCGGGATTTGTTTGGCGAAATGTTAGCGGAAATTACGGATGTTTTCTCCCCGACTCTCATTTATCTGACTTTGGTTAAAGGTTACAAGTGAGTCCAGCATGTGAAGCCTCTGCAATTCGATGGCATAGAATGGATTATAGAGATCTTTTACCATATATCATCATAACCTTACATGTCATTAAGCAGCAACTACGATGAAAATCTGAGCATGATCAGAGCTCGAGCTGCGGCACTCCATTATTCTTCCAGACAGCCAGAAAAAAGAAATAATCCTTGGACCAATAGATATGCATAATTAATTAACAGTTACCTAAATAGAAGGAGTCGCCATAATTTATTTTGAATTTGAACAATAACGTAGCTGTCAAATTTAAGGTAATTTTTTAAAGCTTTTTTTCTCTTGTCACAAAAATCTCAAAACCTGTTGTAATTATTTATAGTTTTATCCTGCCTCTTGTGACACGTGGGTCATATGAGCTGAATGGAGAGGTTTTATTTGTTATTTGGGGTACGTAAATGCAATTGAAACACTTGTTACTCAATTCCATTACGTTTCGAAATAACATTTGGTCCTTATTAAGCTGGTGTTAAAAATTGACCGAATAATTTTATGTCGATACAAATTTATAAAATCTACCAACGAAAGCGTATTTCATACCTAATTCATTAGAAGTCAGCATACAAATTGGAGCTACCAATTTTTCACAAAGGCAAATCTAATTATTTTATTTAAATATCGCTCCGTTTGCAAATTAAATATTTCTCTGTAAAAGCATTACTGGTACATATATTCATTATATCTGTTGCGCATGTCAATCTAATGAATTTGATTAATGCCGATGAAGAAATAAATGACATTTATTGATTTAATTTTCTCATAATGACTTTACAATGCATGAAGCGACTTTTTTTTCAGAATAATGAGCAAACACGAAACATTTAACCTTTTCACAATAAATCAAATAAATTAAATGAAGCAAATGCGATTAATCATGGCAAACATCAAACCTTATAGAGGGGACAGTCCAAAGATACAAGTAAAGATCAAAATTATGGCGTGTAAGAATAGCAAGGCAGAACCTATGAGTAGCTGTCAAGAGTAAATGGGGTAAAATTAAAAATGGGGAAAGGTATTATTATCTTAAGTATAAACGAATAAATGAAAAAAATGTGAATAATTTTAGAATGTGAACATATCCATATCTGAGATCTCTCTTTGTCACAATTGTATTAGATATCTAAAAGACTATTTCTGACCATATATTATGATTTGGGATGTGGTAGTCCAGTGGGTAGAGCATTGAACTACTTACTGGCCCAGGGTCTCCTCTGCTCATCCGCAGCTTCGCCCAAGCCATGTTATTTTCCGGGTACCAGATCTTTTTGTGAAACCATACGTGGTACAGGGAAAGGAAATGACCCCCAGACCGTGATGAGTGAATTTCACACTCCGTTGCGCTTTGTACAAGCTGAGATCTACCCTCAACTACCAAACCGACCTTCGGATTGATATATGGTTTTTTTATACTATATGTTAGAAAAGGAAAAACATATGGAACATAGGTAGGGAATGATTCACTTATTTGAGCAGTATGTTGGAAGAATGTGTATATCATAGGGAAAATATTGTAAGAATAATTGCCAAAGTCGCGTAAAAATGTCCATATTAAGAGAACTGATGAGCGAAGTTTTGAATGAATGCAAAAAATAAAGACTAATAAAGATTGGACATGGATCTTCGCATTATTTTACTTAGATACATTGTCATTGTGGACAGATAATAAACGGAGGAGGAGAAATTTTGAGATATGGGTGTGGAAAAGGATGCGTAAATTAAACTAATTTGACATGAGAGGAACAAGCAGAGCTTACTTATAAAGTATGAAGGGAGGAAGATGTGAGGGGAATATGAGAAGAAAGAAGTTGAATGGAGGGGATATCGAGAGGTACCTGGATATTGAAGGCTTTTACAAAGGGAATTATGCTGGGTAAGGGGAAATGAGAGAGGGATAAATCCCGAGACTTTTGGACAGCATGAATGCAGTGAGGGGTGGCAACAGCAAGAAGGAAATTTCGAAGAAAATGTCGAAGACCAAACAGCGTTCCTGTTGAACAGAAGTATCCCAAGCAGGAGAGACTTACGTTTCCCTTCCCATGATACTTTAATGGTTTCCAGAACCTATCTCACTGCGCTGGGGCATTCATACGGTAAACCTTGGCGTGTGCCATCGCTCGCCGTTCATTATAGGATAATAGTATTGCTATGAATTGCTTTGACCACGTCTAGCATTTCCCCCATTGACATCCCCTATCCTTTGATGCCTAAAAACTCCACACAGCGCCGAGGGCGCGCGAATGGTTGAGATAAAGAGGGAAATGTCTAGGAATTTTGACTGGGAATACATCCAGCATGACGCCACATTGATCTTGGAGCGGCTATAGTAATAATACACTGACACTTCTCTGGTGTTCACTTCGCACAACCTGGCTTATATACCCCGGCGGGGACGTCGCGAAATCCCGCTGAAGCACCTCCGCGGACGAGTCAACAAGAGCGTGGGTCTTCCTCTTGTGTGAGTCACCGCCATCCCCATAATACCGCCTCACTTGCCCCATCCTCGCTTTCCCCGCCGTCCTCCCGCCCCTCAGCCCCGGCCACCCCGCACACCCGCTTCAACAAATCGCCCTCCCCCTCCTCTTCCTCCTGCTCCTCCTCCGTCAACTTCCCTGCAACCTTGATTCAAATGCAACCGTTTCAGCACCTCCCTCCTCTCCCGCCTCGTTCCCGACTCTCTCTCTCTCTCTCCCTCTCTTTCGCGATCATTATCCCACGCCCCCGCAGGCTATATTTTGTCCTTCTTCTCCCCCTCCGCCCACCCGCGTCATCTGCCCTTCCCACCGCCGAACCCCTCGCTACAACTCGTTTGCGGTGCAGGGTACCGCTGTTGCCAACCGTGAGTTCCCAGATCCACGCCCTTTGCCGTCGCCTCTTCTTCCACTCTATTTTCCTTTTTCGAGGTTGCGTTATTTTGTGTTTTTTATACAAGTGTGCATATGAAAGGGGTTTAGTGCAGGTCACCCGTGCATTTAATCATTACACGCTGATGATTTTTGTATTTAGCAAGTATATTGCAAAAGCGGAGAAAGAAGGCAGTAATGAATTAAAGGATAGCCCAATAAAAATACGTCCTTCCATCGATGTTCAAGTCACTTTGAAGTGAGGTTGCATCCCGTAATGGTGTTAAATCTGTGATTGGTCGATCAATGCAGCTGAATTCCGGAAAATGGATCCTGATGCAACACGATGGCAGGGGTGAAATTAGGTTGGGTGCCTCTTGATTCGCGAAGAGAGTAGGCAAGGCTTACGACGCAACCATTTCAGAGAGTAAAAATCATTCGCCTTGACCGGGATTCGAACCCGGATCCCTCGATATCCGGCCGAGTGCTTTAACCACTTAAGCTACCGAGACGTTCTCTTACACTCTGAAATTTTGGGGGCTTTAAAGGAACAAGATGTTATGACGAAATACCGTACATACCGTCATAAATCACATACAATATACATACCGCCAAGAAATCTCGGGTGTCCTGTAAAAATTCTAAAAGTCGTAAGCCTTAGACAAATTTCAAGAAACTGTAATAGTAACTTTAACGGAGTCATCCGCTATGTGTGCATTATAATGCAACCATTTCAGAGAGTAAAAATAATTCGCCTTGACCGGGATTCGAACCCAGATCCCTCGATATCCGGCCGAGTGCTTTAACCAATTAAGCTACCGAGACATCCTCTTACACTCTGAAATTTTGGGGGCTTTAAAGGAACAAGATGTTATGACGGTATGTACGGTATTTCGTCATAACATCTTGTTCCTTTAAAGCCCCCAAAATTTCAGAGTGTAAGAGGATGTCTCGGTAGCTTAATTGGTTAAAGCACTCGGCCGGATATCGAGGGATCTGGGTTCGAATCCCGGTCAAGGCGAATTATTTTTACTCTCTGAAATGGTTGCATTATAATGCACACATAGCGGATGACTCCGTTAAAGTTACTATTACAGTTTCTTGAAATTTGTCTAAGGCTTACGACTTTTAGAATTTTTACAGGACACCCGAGATTTCTTGGCACAATGAGGTCATTATCCTATACATTATTTGGTAGGTTCGATCACCGGGATAAAATACAAGAGAGATAAGACTCTCTTGTAAGAGAGATATGGTAGACACTGTCACCGATGGATTGAAGTAGTCGTCTTTTCCTCACACGACACGAAGTCATAACAAAATCGAACCCAAGTGCAGAAATATATTCATGCATAGCCTAAAATCTGATGATTTTTGTCATACGCTCCAATCAATGCATGATTCATATAGATATGCTTGTGTTCAAGTGTTTCTTTTTGGAAAATGAATTTTCAAACTGACCACACACTCCTCACAGGCAATTCCAACAGTGGAAGGCTATCACTCAAGGACGACGCTGCCACAATGAACAAAGTGGAGGACAAATATGCTATTAAACCGAAGGGTAACCATCTAGATGATGATGAATGAGACCGATCTTAGGAACAGTAGCGTTATTTACGAAGAACTTGACATGTCAAAGGTGTCAGTACGCTGGATTCCACGACTACTGACTCCTTTTCAGAAGCAAACACGTCCCAAGCAATTTTTCCTCATTCCCAGAATTTAAAAACCATAGCGGAGTCGGAAATTTGACAGAAAAAATGACGTCATTTCAAGAGATGTAACAATTGTTTACTATAAAATCTGCCGAGTTCTACAATGACGGTCATCGAAATGTCAAAAAAAAAACACTGAGAGCAATGTAATACGATACTCTGGGTGGCGACTAATGTAGAGAAGCCTTAAAGAATAGAAAATAAAAATTAAGTCCTATCTTGATTATTTTTTATCAATAATTAAAAGCTTACGATACCCCTTCGTCATCCATTTGAGAAATCAAATTGATTCAAGCATTGTGCGCTGAATAGGATGTTGAATGGATTAATAATGCAAATCCACGGTAACGTTAGGACGAAGGAGAAAGACATCGACACAGAAATCAGGGCAGCACACACACACACACCCGTGTATGTTCGAATAAGCGTTGTTCTCCATGCAAAATACTTCGGCGGTACCTTCGTATCGGGCCAAACTTGAGGGAAATACTTGGGTAGCTTACATGCATCTTGGGTAGCAGAGTCTGGAGTGAACGATTGGCTTGGTTGGTCACGATGAGACAGTAGGTAGCTTCATTAGTTCCAAATCCATATAAAAGTAGAGGTCATTATCGAAAATATGGGAGTCACATTCAAGAGGACACAGAATTGGCATACTATATTCATCCGTTGAAGCGTGTGGTGCCACTCAGAGTATGTCTGTTCTTGTGAAACGCACACAAACCGCATATGTAAATCTCTGTCATATTAGGCAATGAAAAAATGTGTTATGTTATTCAAAGATTTTTCATGCATTTGGCATGGTAGATCGTGGGAGTAAAGAAAAAAGTGTCTATCCCTAAAATAATTTCTAGCCCACATAGCGAGAACAAAACGAACTTGAACTACTTGGGGAATAAAAAAGAATAAAAACGTTAGACAAAGCGTTAAAAGAATAAGCGTTCTAAAACAAGCATAAAAGTTAACATGAGTAATTCCAGTAGCTACACGAGACATGGAAGAGGAAAACAAAATAAGGGAGCCTATTACGTCCATACTACCCGGCTATTTTTTCACAAGTTGATCTGTGTGTGTGCGGCTATTTCGTTCTCGGCTGTCTATTCATGCATAGTTGAGGAAAATTTCACTTTCCCTCGTATAATTCAAGGGTATTACCCAGAAATATATTAAGACAAGGTCATGTTAAAAATGATCTCCAATCCATGATTCCGTTCCGCCTCTTTTTTATGACCGACTTCCTAAAAATCCCTCGCCGACCTCGCGGCGGTTGTTCGGGTGCTATGTAAATGTGCATGCACTATTTCAAGAGCAATATTCATTGCTGTAGCCGTAATGTTCGTCGAAGTATCCAAGTGATTGTAGTGATGGGAACATGATTGAAAATTATTGGAAGTACCTGAACTCGAAATAAGTTAACCGACGTCACTGTCCAACCACCACAACAAACTGATCCGGAAATGTATTGTTATGAAGTAGGAGTTAAAAAGGTTTGAGCAAGGTTGACGTTTTCGATGTCAAACTGTTGGCAGCGATGCCACGAAAAGAAGAGGGCGGGGGGACAAGGGGAGTTAATTGGAGGGTAGGTGATGAAATGGTATGGTGGAAGATGGGCGGAGGTGGGGGGGAGGAAACGGAGCAAGAGGGTTCAGTGGTAAGAGGGAAGTGCGGGTGCGCGAGACGAAGTTCGCGAAGAGCATGGAAGAGGTATGAAGGGCATTCAAACGATTTATTTAATTCGAGTTTGGCATTGACTGCTTTGAAGTCGAATTTCGCCGAACTGTGTAATCGCAAGATGTTCTCCAGTATTAAACTAACAAATAATATTAGTTTGAAAACTAATATTACATATTATTTTTCAAAAAGACGGGAGCTGAATTAAATGTTAGAATAAAAATTCATAAAATAGGCCAAGTGGTATAGCTGACCTAATTCGGCAATCATTTTGACCAATATAATGTAAGTAGTAGGGAAATAAGAAAAAGAATTGCGCTAGGCAAAGAAGTTTTCATACGGATGTAATTGAAATCAGTAAGGCCGAATAAGTATGTTAAGAAAATACTCGTTAAAATTTTTATACTGAGCGTTTTTTTGTACGACGCGGAATTATGGTCGTTGAAGCAAGATGATAGTTGCAAATTGGAGACTTTTGAAATAAGTTTGTGGAGAAGGATGGAAGAGATGAAATGGATGTGAAGGAAAACAAAAGAAGAAAGGCTTCTCTGGGAGGATGACATCTTAAATCTAACTGTTCTACATTTAATCTCTCTAATTTGATTAACGTGATCACTCTAACCGTAGTACGATTATGGTACTGATACATTTTCAACATCACTGCTAAAGAGACGTCCTTCCAATTTATGCAAGAGATTTAATCTGAAATTTAACCTTCGCTCCTTGAGCGATTCCCAGCCTAGTTGCTCTAATGTTTTGGGCACGGTACTAAGTTTATCATAACAACGTTTTACAAAGCTATCACCCATACGCTGCACTCAATACAATTCGGCAATCAATCATACTTCTTGAAGACCTTATACATGGTTCGTCCGGAAAATAATTGTGCTGATTTTTTCCCGCCGCTCCAGGCGCGCCCAGCACCACTCTGACGGGCTGCGATTGGAGGGGGGTGTGTTGGCAAGCGACGCTGAAAAAGGCAGTCGGCTCTGAGCAGTGATGTAGTGAAGATATCTGTTAACGCGAACCTCCACGCTCGACCCACGTCACGGAACGCGATGCCGAAGTTTTTGGAGCAGCGTTATTCCATCAAATTTGCGGTAAAGCTAGGGAAATCGTCTACCGAAACTGTCGGTATGATTAACCAGGCTTACGGGGAGTCAGCCATGTCCAGAAACATGATCTTTCGGTGGCACAAGATGTTCGTGGAGGGCAGAGAAGAGGTCGACGACGAACCACGGCCTGGACACCCATCAACGACACTCACCGACGAAAATGTGCGAAAAGTTCGCGATGTACTGAAATCTGATCGTCGTCTTAGTGTTCGGATGATAGCAGAGCAGTGTAATGTGCCAAAAACAATAGTGCACGAGATTATTAGGGACCAATTACAGATGCGAAAAATTTGTGCAAAGTTGGTCGCGAAAGTGCTCAGTGATGATCAAAGACTCAATCGTTTGGAAATCGCGACACAACTTGCGGATCACTGCAAAAATGATCCACATTTTTTAGAGAACGTTTCTGTTCCCGAAGATAAAGAGGAGTTTGAAAGGAACGCGATACGGGTCTTTGGACGCCGTCAAAGAGGCCGTGACGACGTGTCTTCGAGAGGTTCCCGATGATGCCTTGGCGGGAGCGTTCCAGGAATGGGAACGCCGCTGGAACAAGTGTATCGACTCACAAGGGTCCTATTTTGAGGAATATTAGCTTAAGATATGTCAAAATGTAATACATTTTTTTCCTGAGCTCAGTACACTTATTTTCCGGACGAACCCTGTATACTATAAGCATATTATAAATGAGGCCTCACCAGCGAAAGATAACATATCTCTTTGAACTTTTCATCATCTTTTTTTTTCTTAGCTTGTCCACATATTCCCCGTAGGTAATTCACCCAGGAGAGGTGAGTGACGGTAATACCGGGGTATTAAACTTTCCATTTCGGTGTTCCCGATGCTGATGTTGTTAAGACTGCGGTCGAGGGAAGAACGTTAGGAAAAAGAGGATGGGGTAGAAAAAGAATAGGACAAGTTGACGGAATGAAGGGAGGAAGGAAGTTCACTGGAATTGAAGAAGAGTTTATTGTAGAGTCGGCTACGAGGTTGTTGTTTTTTCTTGGGAGGGACTAAGATATTTATCCTTGTTCAGTGAGTCCATTAAATACTACTTTAACGGTGGAATATCAAAATAGTACAAATCAGAACGTGAATTAACCCATTCAGAATTTAGATTCACTGCATACGGCAGAGTTTCTCTGGCAAGGAATTTCACGAGAAGTAGATACCCTGCTTCTCGTACCAATAAATTCGAAGTACGAAAAATACCGCTTGCGTAGGCACAAACACTCACCCACGTGGTGCGGAAGATTCGTGAAATGGAACCGCGGTAAATCCCCGTTGGCCAAACATTGATAGCGCTCGCGCAGTATCCGACATTTTCAGATACACACACTCACATACAGACACATGGCTTGCAGGGTACTAAAATAAAATAAATGAAGCCTAAGGCGGAGATTTCTCCGTGCGGAGGAGAACTGGGAGGTAGGAGAGAGGGTGAAATGGGGGTCTGGGTGAACGTAAATGAGAGTAAAAAAAAATTGTAGTGTGCAGGTGGAGGTCGTGTACTTTGAAAAAGAGTTAGATGGAGAATGGGCAAGAGAAACGGAAACTCAAATAACTTTGTAGCCCTGGGACAAAGGCATCGAATAGAATGCACTCAGTTCATCATGATCCAGTACTGAGGTGGAAAAGGTTCATTGGAGCTCGCGTGGTGTGATGAACGCTTGTCTCACAAAAGGGAATATGTGGCCGACGAACAATGAACATCAAGCAGAAGTGTGCGTGTTTGTATGTTAAAAAGTGAGTGCGCAAAAACAAAGTACAAAACAACAGTGGATATACGCACGACTGCTGTTGGATAATGCCTTTGAATATTTATTCTCACCCACGTGTCTTGGTTGTGTTTTCAAAAGAGGCCATAAGTATTCCTTTCCGCTTTGATGCGTGCTAAGCGCGAAGAATATGATTACGTTAAAAAAATTATATAAATGCTCAATAATCACTCATTTGTATGCATGAGACTGACATGCACGCTGTGCATCCAGCAATCCTGGAATGCGAAGAATTATTCCGCGTTTAAGAAATAGTATATTGCATCACGTCTTCACTAGTTGGCACTGAATGTTTATGCTTACCCACATGCGTGCATAGATAATGTTTCTGGGAGCAACATTGTGACACTACAATTCAGAAAGAAAGGAAGGGTCGTATTATGTGTATAGTAAATTCAACAAACTTTATTTTCCGACCAAGATTACAAATGCTATCAAAGTGGCAATGCCTATTTAATCTAAAACTTGAGTCTTTATGTGAATATGGTTTACGTAGAATGTGTCAAATATCTTCTTCCTTAAAGAATGTAGCTTAAAATTCCTATTTGGCGCATTACATAGGTAAGTCGGGGAAAGTTTATAAATTCACCTACCCAATTTCATATTTTAATCCTTACAGCGAAAATGCCCCATTCTCAATGCGAGAGAAATCTTTGTGGGATAACGAATAGAAAGATTCACTACTCTTTTAAGGTCTTTAAGACAAATCCAAAGGCAGATGTCGTGAATTCCGAACAGTATACGAGAAAGGATGAACCACATATCACCATTCGTATAAATTGCGACTGAAGATGCATTAAATCTGCCCATTGTGGCCCCAATCAATACCGAGATTCTATTGCAACAATTTCAGGGTGTAAAAATCATTCTCCTTGACCGGGTTTCGAACCCTGATCCCTTGATGTCCGGCCGAGTGCTTTAGCCAGTTAAGCTACCGAGTCATCCTCTTTAACTCCGAAATCTGAAACATCAAGGGATCCAGGTTCGAGTCCCGGCCAAGGCGAATGTTTTTTACACTCTGAAATTGTAACAATGAAATGCATATTAGCGGATGACTCCGTAAAAGATACTGTTGCGGCATCTCCCGCAGTTTCTTGAAATTTAACCGAGATTCTATTTAATTTATTTTCAAATAATATTTTCTTGGCTTCTATCTTTTCAGTCTGACTGATTATTATCTTGGCGATTATATCTGATTTCCTGAAAGCGATGCACAGCATTGAGTTTAAGACATAGTCGTCAACGAAAAGAATAGCGGAGAACCAAGGCACACGATATGGCAGGATGTGTTTGCGATTAGATTAGGACCCACGTAGCACACCCACTGCACGTAGTACACCTTAATAGAAACGAGATTCAAACCCCAGTGTTATAGGTCGTAGAACCTCGCTGTATTAACTTTTACACTCGTCGCAGAGCAGAGAATAGCACTGTGTCTTGAGGACGTCAAACTGCGTGTCCCAATGCATTATTCATTGAAGGAAGCGTTCGTCACCCTTTATTCCTTCCTCCTTTCTGAGTGATGCTAAATTGTGGTTGTCGGTTTAGATTGGCAAAATGCCCACACAAACCCCTTGAGCATCGAATACAAACTCGTTATCATATCATTAACGTCACTGACAATAACGACGACCGTCGAAACCAGACGTACACATATAGATTAATTCATTCCAGAGCAGCGCTTTAAGTTTCAAACTTGCTGCAAAGGAAGCTAAATTGGATTCTTACCAGTGAGCATAAGATATGAATGTAATTCGCATAAATATTAGCATAATATACCAATGTATACCATTTACCTTTAAGTGCAGTACTTGAAAAATTCCTTTAGCCCACGAGTTTTTTATTAGGTAATCTACCGGTTAAGGTAGGTTTTTGGATGGACACAACTATCAAATAAACATTTTGTGACTCCCCACCTAGCAAACTAATCTATATCAGGTCCCTCTTCATCTCTGTGTACTTCTTTCCTCCCTTCATCCCGTCCAACATCCCTATCCTGTTCCTGCCCTTACCTCGCTTGCCCCACATTCTCCCCTCTATTACCCTCTTCAACATTCCACTACCGCTCAATACGCCTTTCATCCATTTTTCCTGCCTCCATAGGATTTCTCTCAACAAACCCCTCTCCTCACCCACCATCTCTAGTACTTCCTCATTTAGCCCACGAGTATGCATTGCAATAATGTACTTGTGTTAATTTATGGAACTAGCCTCACAAGGTTAGTTGAATGGCCTATACAGCATCATGTAAGTCCATGTTTGAAAACACGGGAGATTTAATAAAACATTAGACTCATCATTCTTAGCGCTGACGGATAAGAAGGTCGCTAAGTCGCATCCTACCTCGACAAGGATCAAGCTGCTTCCGTGGGTCTTTCTCGTGAAAAAGCAGGGTGTTTCTGGCCAAATGCCTGTTAATTTCATCTAACTTCTCATTAGCTCAGTTTACATTTACTAACCTAGTTGCTGAGTTAAGTATTGGAACTATTTAATAAAAAGTAAACGTTAAGAGTTCACAAAATAAAATTTTACCGAACTTTTACTATTATGGAATATAAAAACTTAGCTTATTGCTCCACGCTTTTTTAATAATAAAGATAACATTTGACTTTTGAAATTGAATGTGTAGGCAGGTGTTCTCTGACTTGGTAGCAGGGCGTAATCCCATTGTTGCATCATTACTTGCGCTGTATACGAACTCAGAAATCACTACTGTGATACGACTGTGAATGAATCAGACGTGTGAACGCTCCCGGCGATTTGGGAGAGGGCGACGGAGGTAGGCGTGGGGGCGTTGGCGGATTGAGGGACGGGGAGATCGGGGAAGCGCAGAGGTCGTGCACGGGAGGTGGAGTCGACCGGAAGGCATTCATGAGGGGGGGAAGGGGAGGCGGGAAAGGCTGTGAGAGAGAGAGAGAGAGAGAGAACGGGAGGGAGAATGAGGAGGAAGAGGAATTGGCAGGACCAGGAGCCGGAGGGAGAGATGGAAGGGCTGCGAGAGGGAATCACGGGTTATCTCCACCCAAGGATAAAAGCACCACTGAGCGTGGAGGACGTGTTAAACTCCGCTCTCCTGCGGCCTTGGAGAAAGACCGGGCCGGCGGCCGAATGCACCCGCGTACCAAGAGTATGTACTACACGTTGCCTCTTTTTATTTGAGTGGGAGGCCGGGGAGAGGTGAATGATGTGGGGGGAGAGGGAGGCTCGTACGGAGGAGGAGAAAGAACTTCCCGCCGGCGAACCTTTCGGTTTTGCTTCTCGAAGGCCCCGTGGGTCGAGCGCGTGCCGATATCTATCTAACGGTGTGATTCATTCCCATGGCTCTCCCAACGCTACCTGTACTACCAATGAATGGATGTGGCGGTATTCATGGGTTTTTACGCCTACGGACTCGACACGCGCTGGTTTGAAAAAGATGAATACAGCGGAAAATCGAGATGCAGAATTCGGTTGTGAACATCCAGAAAATCACAGTCTAACGCTTTCCCCCGTATTTACTTGCCTTCTCTCGTAAAGTTGTTCAAGGCTCGAGTTTTTAAATCTTTGTTCGACCGCAGAACAACTCGCCTTAGTGAGGTGGAACTTGATAAAACTGTGATAATTCAAACACAAATGGAATCAGTAGTCCCGGGCGTAAAATACCAGTTTCTTATGGCACAAGTATATGAATTTCATAAAACCATATTATTTTATTTGTGATCTGGGCTTGATCCATTGGATAAAATTTGATTTTAGGCGGGAACCGGACCTCTTGGTTGGAATGCAAAAATAGTACACCACCACCACCGAGGTTTAATGTATAATGGGCCATATAAGTTGCCATTTATTTGGCTGAAGGATGTAATGTTAGAATGAATAAGTATTGATAAGATTATGAGGCTATATTAAATTCTAATTTACGAAGTACAACGCCGATATTATGTTCAAAGTACCGTGGTACCGTTTCTATTGGCATGGGATCATATTTTTTCGCACAAAGTGGATTTTTCTTTAGGTCAAAACCATATTTCTGCGGGTTAGTGGAACGTAATGAGAAAATATACCTGCGCAGTACAAGTTCTTCAATTTTAATTGAAATAGATACTCTCCGAGATTACTTCTTCTCTTCTTGGTAAACTACTGAGCTAACAAATCAGAATAGTAAATACGTTTTCCTTAAATACGGTTGAATCGTAAAATTTATTTTATGATTCGACCACTTTTGGTATATTTTCCTTAGCCCCAGTGAACACTTTTTAATTCAGCTTTTTTAATATAAATGTGAATACTCATTTAACAGAGCAAATAGTAAAGGTGTTAGCGACAGGAATTGGAAATCTTCTCCTTGGAAGGTAGCAGCCAAGAGTGCGTTCAAACAACTCCTTTGAATTGTAACAGTTTTTCCATTCTTATGAAACACTTGAGGGGCCACTGAGCAAATACTCACCCCTTTCCCTAATATTCCCCAGAAGTTAATTCTGTGTATACTGTGTCAATGGGGACAATAGTGTTTCAAAACTTTAAGTATGAAAATTAATTAAACGGTAAAATTGAAACAACGGTTTTAGGCAGTAATAATTAATTTAAGGTGACTTGTAACCCCAATGGTTTGAGCGTTTCAATAATTCCATATTCCATGTATCATGGGTCATATTCAAATCGAGTTATGTTGCTTGAGATCCCCCGCTCGATCCAATATGTGTGATTTCCAAAACTTCAAGAAAGTCTCCTGTGACACAAGCAGAGATTACTCGGTAGCAAATTTCACCGCTTTTTGGTTCGTAAGGCTTTGAATTTGAATCTATACCATCAAATCGGGCTAAGGGTTGAATGACATAGAGGCAGAGAGAGGAAGAAGATACACTAACGCGAAAACGGTAGGGTATATGATTACTTCCTCGCAGAAGTGGTCAACATACGTGTTTGGCTAAGTGTATCCGAAAAGACAATGAACAAAAATGCTTCAAAGTTTTGATTATTTGAGTGAGTCAGTAGCAGATATTCATTTAAATGAATCCAGATGGAATATTTTAATAATAAACGAAACATGTAATCACGTTTGTTTGGGGAAAAAAATTATGAAAAACAACAGGGAAAACATGTGAAGCGTCCAAAAATATAAACGCCCGCCCGCGGATGAAGGGATTGATAGTTGCCATCCTGCTACAGTTCATTAAAGTGAACGTTTTGAGATACAGATGTCACCTATAACTGTCATTCTGCCGTTTTATCCCTCGCGCAGTCAAACTGAGTCATTGAAACGAATTCATTTAATTCAGGAGTGCAGAACACCTCTTCATTCTTTTTTACTTCAACTTACTGTCGTTCTCGCGGCGCCGGTAGTCACGAACGTCTGTGCTCTTCGAAATTAATTTGGTACCTGACGCATCACTGACTCTATAGACATAACATGCTTCCTCCCTTAAGGTAAACATTTGAAATAATACAGAAGCTCGTGAATCAGCGAGAGAGAGAGATAATGAGAGTGCCGGGGTTGGAATATCGCAAAATACAGGTACTTGTTTGCTCATGGTTGGAAAGGCATGTTTTTCGATCATTTTAGAATGTACCAAAGAGAATTGTAATATGCTCTAGTAAGAAGAGGAAAGCATGGCCAATGTATCATCAATTGGTGGTTAATTATAATTGAATATCTATTCATCTAGCGGGAATTGATGTTTCGAAGAAATAAAATAGCTTGGTGTCGTCAGACAGGATGTCACTGTGCAACTCAATTTACTTTTGCCAGCAATGTTTCCTGTAATCAAGATTAAAATTCCCACATTAGTTGATTTTTAAACCGTCTGAAACCGATAATTTTTATGCAATGAGCATAAATAAATATCCTTGGCACAAAAACCTCTCCCAACTCAGAGGGTACGATGATGCAAGGAGAATGGTTCCGTGTTCTTTGGTCAAATATGTATCCAAATGAACATGGGTACATATACGGACTGCCTCAATTAATAAGTAGAATAAATTGTGGGAAAAAGTTAATGCAGATCAAAGTACAAATTACTAAAACTCTTCAAAACTTCTTGTGCCAACATACCTCTGCCGCGCTTCTGGTACGCTTCCTGTGAGGTATCAACAGGACACTCGTTCAGGCACCTCGTCGTGGGATTTTTGATATAATCCGGTGTTCCAAAATGGTACTCAAAGGGACTGCACTTGGGTCTGTATTCAAAGGCCCATATCTCGTCATCAGTAACCACCTATTCTAAAAAAATGGGGTCCCTTTCACAGAGGTCCAAGAGGTCCAAGACTGTCTGTCACACAAGTAGTCTTCCGACAGCACCTTGGGGACCATCTTAGCACACCTTTCTCATGTCTAAATCTTCTGCAAGAATACAAGACAATGTTACTTTATGAATATTGAACTCTTCTGCTAACATGGGAGCCAATCAGAATTGAGCATGTGTCTCACGTTTTGCACGTTTTCGTCACATTGCGTTGTTGATGGATGTCCAGGGCATTCCTCATCATCAACTTCCTCGTTACCCTCCAAGAACATCTTGAGCAAGCAAAAAGATATCACTTGGGATATTTTTCCATCTTCATAAGCATCCTTAAATGGTCTCCCAATCCAATTTACCAAGCTTGAAATACAATTTTATCGCATATCATTGCTCCGTGGAAAGTTGCATCGTGAATTTGTGACGAAACCCTTGAACAGGGGTTCAGTCTAGCAGCGATCTGCAGACTGTAACGATCCGCAGACAACTGACGTGGATTGTGTTGTTTCCCAAGGTCTCTCACCATTTTCCCGTAACGAATCGACCCACTACAGTCGTCCGCTTCTCCAGGAAAAATCGTTTTACTTACTTTTTGGGACAAACTCTGTGTATCATGCATTTTTATATTATTTTTACCCTATGATCTTGAAGGGAAACATATTTTTCGTAGTGTACACGTACTCATTCGTCCTAAAATATTGATTGATGCAATTCACTTCGGAAGCGCACAGTATCAAGGCAGTGCTAAATGTTGGCTAATGAAGAGTAATGTGGCAGAAGCACAGAGAGTGTGTGTGGATGTAAGAGATGTTCGTTCAAACCCATGGCGAGCATTTTACATATTCTCAGCAGTCATACAAAAAGAGACGACTGCGCATTTAGATGCCCAGATGTCAATGTAAATGTTTTGCAAATATTACGAGACGCGAAATTTGAGATCCCCTGTCTCGCTATTGAGGTGTTTTGTTCAAGAAAGTAGGCAATCTGTTGAATGGTTAGCTTCAATAAGGTCCTTTCCGCTGTAATAATCACAAAATTGAGTAGAAATAGTGTTTTTAGTAATGAATTTATGTCGATTTAACATAATCTCCCTTGGTATCAATCTGAAAATAATTATCAAACAACTGCTACTAAATGGCCAAGTTTACTGAAACCCGGTAATTTAAAAATAAACAAAATTACGATTTCGCTACACTAAGTCACTTTGCTTGAAGCGTAGCATAGTAGTTAGGATTAGTCCAGAAATAATATTTAATGAATTACCCACTAATGCCTACATTGGTACCGTTTACTGTCAGTCGTTTCTTCTCCAGGCAGGAAGCCTCCTTCGCCTGCTCTTTTTAGCCTGCTTTTCTTTTTCCATCCCTTTTAATTCTGCTACCTAAATTGTAAAACTTTTCCGCTTGTTCTAGGTCAGATTCTTTGCCCATTCTTATCTAAAAATTATCTTCCCTACCCCGACATCAGACCATTAATTTGATTTTATTTCTGTTTACCTGGAGACTTTTTCATCCCCCCTTTTATTTTATCTAATATCATTTTCAGGTCTTCTTTCTTCTCTATAGGCATAGATAAGTCGTCCGTAAATCGCAGCTATCCGACCCTTTCTCCGTTTATCCGCACGCCACCTTGTCTCTTTTCTTGATCTCATTAACTGCCTTCTCGATTTAGGCATTACAGATCCCGGGGCGATAATGAACAACCCTACCTTAATCCTTAATTTATTTTAGCCTATTTTCAGCTTTCACCACGTTTAAACACAGCCGTTTGTTATCCAAACTGAGTGTGAATTAATTGCAAGTGGTAGTTGTTCTTTCCGAATTATGTTAGCGTACGAGACATTGTTCCAGTTCACGATGTCAAAAGATTTCTCCAGATCTACGAATGTAGCAAAAGGCTGGTTGATCTTTGTTCATCCTCTGCACAATGATAATTCTAAAAGGAATATCTTCTCTTGTTCCTCTACTTTTTATAAACCAAGCTGAACCTCACTTAAGTATTCTTCTACTTCCCTTTTCATTCTTCGGCTTGTTATCCTTGTATTAAACGTGGACGTGTAGAAATTTGTTCGAAATGTCACATTTTTCAGGGTTAAGAATCTTTTTTAGTGTAGTGATGATTAAATTATTCTTAAAATGTCCGTATTTCACCTCCTCAAGTATTCTTCGTATGTCTTGGTGAGCGTACTATTTTCCGATTTGTTTTAGTTACTTTTATTTATCAAGGGAGAACAATATTAGCATTTCAAGGAAATGAAATAGGCTATTTATTAGCGAATAAAGGAAAAGTTAGTTTTTTTTAGAGTTACCTCGTACAAACATTCTCTTAACGTACAAATTCTTCTCTCAAGTCCTAATTTTCCTTTGACTCTTATAAAATACCACTTTAAGTAATCAAAAATTCACTTCTGATACCATTATCTTTCTTCTTGGCCTTTTTTACTCTTGCCTCGCCTCCAGACATTTTATCACGGTCTGGCAAACCGTGAAAAATAATCTTGATTTCTAGATTCAACAAAGATGTTAGCAATCCAAAAACTCTCGTCTCATTTCCGTAATATTTTTTCTCGCCAAATTATTCGAAAAATTCAAACTCAGTATTCAGAGTAATCTGGCTTCACGTCTCAAAATTCAGCTACTCATCAGCTGGCTCCTATTATAGAATATATTCTTAATGACACTCCTAACGGCCGTCGTCAAACTTTTTCCGCTTCTCTTGACACAGAGAAGACCTTTGCGAAGGTGTGGCACGACGGTCTTTGTTTCAACCTCTTGCCAGCCAACATTCCGCTTTACTTTATCCGAATAATGTCTTCATTTACCTCAAATCGCCATTTTTTACAGCTTTAGAAAATTCTTTCTTCCAAATATTTCCAATCCGAGCTATTTTCCCACATGTGACCGTATTCTTGCCGATCCTATACAATCTGCATGAACGATAATCCTAAAACCGCGTCCAATAAATTATTTATTTTGTTGAGGGTCAAATTTCATTGCTCATCATTGCCAGACTAAATGTACAGAATCCCTTATATCTCTTCGGCAAATGGGTGAAAATGTGAAAATTTGAAGATTATTCCATACAAGATCGAGAATACGCACAGTGCACACAAAAATAACGAAATGAAGGCTTCCCCCGCCATTAACAACGATTCTATTCCCTCAGGCTCGTGCCACTCGTTTTTGGGCATCAACTTAGATAACAGGCTAAGATTTACCCGTCATTTCAGTATATCAATCAGTTAATTTAAAGCATAAAAGGAGAGCTCTTCATCCTACATTATGAAGGAAAAGCACCATATCGCTGAACTTAAAAAACTCCTATATTATATTCTTCCATCATCTGCCCTACCGATATTTAAGCCAATCTAAGTTGGTCTTCCTTCCTTAAACCCTTCCACCTCACCCAATTACAAGTCCAATGAAACCTCACCCTCCTTACCATTTCAAATGCCAGATGTTTTCACAGAAATAAACAACTCCAAGAGGAGCTCGGCATTTTGCCCATTTTTGTTCATTTTATCCTGGAAGCCCGCAGTTTTCACTCTAAACTATGGGTGTTTGTTGTCTTCTATGTTATGTTTAGGGGTTAGAAGATGGAAACCATATAGCCTCAATCTCGTTCCAATAAAAGGCGATAAATAAATAAACCACATCCAAATCCAACTCCTTTCGTCATCACATTATGGACACTTGACATTGATGGCAAATTCAATCCACCGAGTAAAATTATTCACTCCTTTAATAAGTTTTTCAGTTTGTGAAAACTAAATTTACAACTATCCAGATGACTAAATTTACAACACATCTAGATGCAGTCGGTATATTGCTTTTCCTTCAACCAACTCCACCATCAATAACAAACTGCCTCCGGGTTATATCCCCCCAGATCCGGATTAATGTGGACGATTAACCAACTAAAAACCACTAATACTAACATACCAAGCCATAAAACTAATACCTCACACGCCAAAAATAAAATTCCACTACATAATGCGCAATACTTCGTTAGCATCCAGCCTATAACCATCACCCAATACTTTTATACACTACTTTAGTACCCCAATCTAAATACCACCCTTAGGAGCCCACCAGTTAGGGAATGCTGAAGGGGGTAAACAAAGGCAAGCCGAACGGCGGTCTGAAACCATGAAGATAAACTGTTATTTTAATAGAATAAAAATTAATAAATTAAAAGTAATGATTTTAAAAATGCAATACATAATTAGTATCCATCCCGCGCTCGCGTCCGGAGGAATGAAATAGGATGCAACTGACTTGGACTTACGATTAGATGGGAGACGTAATTTTCATTGGTGTTTGAGGTCCGTGAGATATTGTTTGGTGTAAGATCTACTTGGCTTAACTGCGGACAAGACAGTGATTCAATTTAATATTTTCATAATCGTACTCGTGACTTTTAAGAAATGGCTATGAAGAATGATGGAAAGTATAAATAGGAGAGAAATGAAAACAAACAAAGACATGATAGAAATGGTGAGAAGGGAGGATAGATGGTTGTTGGGAGAAATCAAAAGGAGGCAGGAAAAGTGGTTGCAGAGCATTATAATCGGAGAGAGAATACTGAAGACTGTGGGAAGAGAGGAGAAACTTAGGCAAGCAAGTTAGGGGTAGGAATAGGATGGGCGTGTTGTACGTAACGAAGGGAGAAAGTAAGTATGCGGAATTGAAGGTTTTGTTGTAGTTTGGGGTGCCATGCTCTACTTTTACAGGAGAGGCTAACAAATGTATCGGTTTTCGTCTGTCCATTCAAAACCTACATAAAACGGTAGACTATCTAATGATATTAATCGCACTCGACGCTATCTTCAGTCTGAAATGCCTTTGCTTAAAAAATTACAGAAAAAAAATTTGGGACATTTGTTTGTGGTTTTATCGTTAAAATGACGGCATTGCCTACGCCAGGAAAATCCTGAATTCGAATTGTCTCAGTTTTTACTCAAATGGAAAGTCATTGATCAAATATGACAATCATTTTACCTAGAGTGATTGAACTTAAGGAGTCATTTTTATAAATATGGAAAATTATTTATTATGCAGTATAATAATTATTCTAAATGCCCGGTTTCCGTAAGTTCTAATGATGAAAGAACGTAACGGCCTTCGCTACTTCCGTCACACGCTGTCCTACACAGCAGTCATTGAAATCCTATTTTTCAAATATAAAATGGAACAAGGTCGCCAGAGATATTTCCATAATACTCCACGCGGAACAAAACTGTTTTAGTTCTCGACTTGGTGGAAGAATTGAATGTTCCTGGAAGGTGGGATTTCTCTTCCATCAGGATTTCACTCGGCGAGTGACAGCCAGTGTATTTTGTTTCATTCCCATTCACTCCTCCATTATTCCTCCTTTGCTTCCTCCTCCGACCCAACGCCCGCCTTCCTTAGCCTCCAATGCAAATAAAGGAAAGGGATTTGACCTCCACATTACCTCTTGTCACGCGTCCCCACTCTCGCCCTCTTCCTAACCAATGCCCCCAACCTCACCCCTCGGCCCAAACTCCTCAGACTGAGAGACGTGAGCTGCAATTATTTCTACTAAATCTGTCATTAATTGCTTCCTGTTCATTCCTAGCAGTTGAAATCCCGGCGAATCTTAAGTTAATTTACATTAATATGCTTGAGCTCTTTGGATCAACGCGGGTATCCGTGGCTTGTACGTATCTAAAACAAGGACCATCAATAACTATTCCACTTTTCACACAAATTAACTGGTTTTTTTACGAATCCATTTATTTCATTAATAAGTCATAAAAGCGATATATTATAGCCGAAATTCTTATACTCGTAATAAGACAAAGATACGAAGAAATCTTAGTTCGTATGGGGAAAGCGTATCTGCGTCCTAGAAAAAAGTGAAATTTCTATATCCCATGAGAATGGTTGATATGAACTGCATGCATCACTACGGATGAGATATAATAGTAAACTGTTCAAAGGTTCCCTCAATGACGAAATTTAAAAATTTCTCTGAAAGGAATGAGCATATATGGAACGCTTCTTTGCAACGTAAGCCTTTTGGCCAAGAAGCCTCGTCAAAGTATTTGTACAACTTGTTGTTGACAAAAATTTCAATTAATAAGCTTTTTCTATATTGAGTGCATCCAACAATTTTGCGTGTACCATCAAAGAAAGAAGCTTTGTAAAAATTTCAAATCGTTGGATCATGTTATTAATTATGCATTCTTTTGCATTCACTGCTGTTTTTATTTAATTACTAGGGCTGTCCTGAAGGAAACCTCCGTTTGCGTGTAGCGTGGGAAGTAGAGGGTGTGACTCAAATGTTTGCTGTGTTGACACACACACACACTAGGGCAGTACGCCCCGAGCTGCAGTATTTGGAAGGCCGCGCCGCTTTGTTTACAATAGAGTCAAAATGAACAATACAATTATAAATCCCGCCAAATGTGAAATCTGTTTGGTGATAGGTTTGTACTGGAAAAAAACTTCATAGCTGCTGACATTCATCCGGAAATTTGTGCTTTGCACAAAGTGATACGTGATGGTGCTGTGCGTCCATTGTGTCATTCGTTTAAGAGTGAACGGACAAATGTCCATGATGATTGGTAGAACTGGCCATCCGTTTGTGATGAACAAAGAACTGCTCCAGAAAATTGACGAAAAAGTTCTTCAAAACTGACGTTGTACGATATCTGAGTTCTTTATAAAATTTTGCAGGAGTCTGTTGCATAAATTTCTAACTAAAAAGTCAGGCTACCACAAGTTTTGTGCTTGTCTCGACGAGGAACTCCAAGATGCCCTCATCCAATGGCTGCGATCTCATGCGGCAGAACTTTATGCTGAGAGAATTCCTAAACTTGCTGAGAGATATGATAAATACTTATATCTGTTCAGCGAGTACGTATGTGGAAAAAATAGTGGACAGGTGGAGTTTTGAAATGCAAAAAATAAATTTCCTGTATCTATTCCAGTGTTTTTTTATAGCCTAGTAGAGGTTACTTTCTGGACAGCCCACATTTTATATGTATTGCTATTATTTACCGTACCCTCTCTTTCACCTAAAATACAGATATTGTCTTTCAATTGCATATTTGAGGAGAGGTGATATTTTTGAACGCTCATAGCGCATATATACACTATAATTAAAGGAAATACACCATTTGCTGCGAGCCGTAATGACAAATTACGCTTGCAAGAAGAGCAGTTCGATGATTAATTACCACGGCATGTAACCAAAAGGTATCATCAAGGAGGCAACTGAGGGAAGATGAGTAAGGAGAATTCCTAACTCCTGATTGTGCATAGTGGCCTTCCTCGAGATTGTTTATTTTATGGGGTCTTCGCCACAGACCGCGACCTCACTAGAGCGGCGCCGGCGGCGAATGGAAAGAGGCGAAATGCTGCAATGGCTTCGTATAACTTTGACTCAAATTGTGGGATAGGTCAGGGGACGAGAGACCGTTATCCAAATGATTTTCCAACGTAGCATGAGTGCCATATTTTCGGCGGTCATTTTTGAACTCAGTATTCCCGTTCTGTTCCCAATGCATATTTTTTAAAAAGGCATATTCGTAGCTTTTCCGTCTTCGACGATACAATTTTAATTATTCTCATAGATACTGGATAGACTGCTGCACTCTCCATGCCTACTGTATTAGTCCTTGTATATTAATCGCTACAAAATCTTATCCTTAAGTAAAATGATATATAGATATGACTGTTGAATCTCAAGAGATGAGAGTGAGAGCTGGAGACGAGTAAGGGGGCTTCATTATATTCTGAAGTAGGCCATGAGCAATGCGGATAAATTGTGCATGAAACTTCCATGTGTTTAACTTTTACTACCCTTTTTGTTATTTCATGAAAATAACTGTGTGCAAAAATATGGTTTAAAAAATAACCTGATCTAGATAATGAAAAATTAAATGGCTAAAAGGACAATTATCTGTATGGCAAGAAAATAAACGTAAAATGGAGACTTATGAGATGTGGATGTGAAGAAGAATGGAAAAAATAAAGTGGATGTCACGGAAAACAAACGAGGAAGTTATAGGGATGTTGGGGGTGGAGAGAGGGTGGGAGAGAGTAATTCAAAGGAGGTAGTGAATATGCATGCAGGACATTTATATTGGAGACGTAATTTGGAAGGAAATGAGAGAACGTTTGGCAAGCGGGTTAGGGGGATTAAATGAACGGGCATACTGGGTGTAATGAAGGGAGGTAGACAGTATGGAAAATTGAAGGTTCATATGTACTCCAGGACGCAATAGGGAAAATGGTGTGATAGGTATGGGGTAAATATTAATGTAAATAAAAAATTGACACTAAGGTTTTCAAAAAAGTAGCCAGCTGATCCTTAAATACGCTAATTTAAATATTAAAATAGGATGACATAAACTACGAGATAGCTGGTGGAACTATTTGGACCTATCTTGGAAGTGTTTCGACGAAAATGGTCAAAGTGGTAAGTACTTAAGAAGAAGAGCTGTGTTAGGCAAAAAGTTTTCACAAGAGGGAGGTTCTTGACGGGAGGGACATTGAGTATCACTGTTAAGAAAGGACTCATTAAAAACTTTGAAATGGAGCGTAGTTTTGTACGGCGCAAAAACTCGATCGTTGTAAAAAGGTGATAGGTGTGGAGACAACTATTGAGAGAAATTAAAATGCGGCGGGAAGGTGAATTCAGAACATATTTGTTGGCGATGGAATGTTGAAGATTGTGATACAGGAAGAACGTTAGGCAAGCAAGGTAGTGGGCAGGAAAATAATGGGGATGTTGGATGAAACGAAAGGAAAGTGTGCAGGATTGAACAAGAGTTAATTATAATTTAAAGTGTGGTATTGTGTCGTGTTAGATGAGGCTTAGAAGTGCAGTAGTGGTTAGCCTTTTTGTCCATCCAAACCATACCTTAACCGGTGCACTATAGTTAATAAAATATTAGGATTACCTTCGATTTATATTAATGATTAACGACGATAACTTGGCTACAGTAGTAATTGTTTTAACCTTGAAGTTTGAAATTAAAAGCTTCGCCAGTGGATCGTATTGGATTCTATCTCACGCAAAAGGTCTTGTAATACAAGTAAAATGACCGAGAATTCAAATCACATGAAAGCACTTTCTTCTTACGCTCTTTAACTTTCCCTCCCCTTGTTCCATTCCAATAAACTTTTTGTTCATTCCAGTCTAAAATGTCTTTTGTCTCACCGCCCCTATTCTGTAGTCCCTTTCTCCTCTTCCTCATTTTTCACAGATGATTCTTCTCTTTTCAAAGAGTATATATTTCCGTTTCTTCTCGGACAACTTCTGACAAAAATTGTTCTTTTTCAACTATTATGCGTAAGCCCTACCACGTGCCCTCGGTTCTTGCAAGGTAAAATGTAGATGGAGACTCGCCCGCTGATCACTAAACACCCACAAAATTACCCATTACCTCTTTTTCTATTTTTATCTCAATTATTTTAAAAGAAATCAATGAGGAACTCAAAAATTAATCAAAATTGAATGAATACATTGAACATGAATACATCCTGAACAATCAAAATATGAATGTCGCCTACATTTCGAATACGTTTCCTTTTTTGGGCATCCATTTACCTTTGTGCAGAGAATTCCAGTTATCATTTGCGCCCTTCTGGGCATTCATTTAAAGAAGCTATTGGGAGGCCGGTAGACAAATGAAACGTCCCTCGCCTAGATATTTTTGTTTGACCATAGGCGTTAGCTAGCCTCACATCGAATTTCCTCGCCTCTCAATCCGCCCACTCGTCCAGTAGGGCCATCTGTCGAGGGGGCAAGGGTGATTGCGGTGATTGGCGTGCGTTTTCCTTCGGGTATTGGCTACAAATCACCGAGTCGAAACTCGGCAAAATGCACCAGAGATCAAACTGCAAATACCCGGAGAAATGGGAGTCACGGGGAGGTCAAAGTTTCCAGAACGAAGCCTCGCGGTCTCGGCCCATAAATTTTCACGCGGACTGCAATTCCCTCGGAAAAGTTGAGCAAACGATATTTTCTACAGCGTGAGTCCATGGGCACGAGGAATTTAACAATGAACCTCAGCAAACAGGCTCTATTAATACGCCCCTCTCAATTTTATTTCATGCACGCCCGTGAGGTTTCGGAGGCACCATTCACATCCAAAGTAGCCGGGAAGGGTCGTTAAAATGCCAATACGGACAGTTAATTTTCCTGCAGATGGGATAATATAATTTGAATATCAAAATGTCATGTTTGCAAAAGTTAATTTTATGTACAATAGTCAGTTTATATTTATGTCTACTAGAAAGAAGTTCTGAATTTTAACAACTGTCAAAGGAAAATAATTTTTTTAATTGTTTTTTCCATAATTATTCAAATTTCACTTCACCTAATCCAGTTGTTCCAATTATGTTAATGAAGATTGTATAAATTGGTGACTTAGCATTGAGGATTAATGTGATTTCATGACAACTACGGGTATAAAACTACCATTATCATCTTAGCGGTGTCTCTTTTATGAAAGTTAACGTTATATAAGTAGCAATTAGGACGAACATTTTATGTTACTGAATCATACGTATTTGCTGAGCATTCACGTTCGTGCATAATATCAACTAATCAATCCTCCGCGCATTATGTTAATGGCATGAAAGCTGAGCAGCAAGTTCATCTCTACTAGCCGACTAATTAAATCGTTATTTCCTCCTAAAAGTTTTCTCTCTTCATAAATTCGTCCCTAAAAATAAGTAGATACTCGTGTTTATATCTTCTTAGAATGCATATCAACGTTTTCTAGACTAGGAGCCTAATCCTTGCCTTCCTCCACCCCACTTAGAATAAATACCTTGTTAAAAGAAAATTTCAATCACCTTACGCATAAATTACTAGAACTTCAATCACTATGCATATTGTTTACTTTTAAAAAGTAAACATTGTCTTAAAATTATTTGTTCCAAATTTTATTGGTAGAATTTATATCTGGTTAATGGTATTTTGCTAATGATGTCAATCTTTCAAATCTCCATTTCACACTCTATTATTTTATGCTCCCCCTAAATATATTTCTGTTTTTACGAATATGAGACCAAGTCTCATATTCGTACAAAATTTCAACCCAAATTTTTATTATCTTTTTCTATGTTTACGTTCACCAGTTTCCTTCTCTTATCTAGATTTTCAATATTCTACAATCCATGGTCTCCTTATTCTACTCCCATTTATTGTTCCTTTTGTTCTGCTTAGGGTTTTGTAACACTATTTTTAGTATTTCCTTTCTCCTACAGGTTCAATCAACTCCCTACATAGTATTGCTATCCCACGCTGGTTCCCTTTATCTCAGCTTTGTATTATTCTGTAGCTACCCCTTGAATAACTGTCGCTATATCGTATTTCCATTTCACCTCGCATAGCCCTTTTACGTCATATAAATTTCCTCGCGTCATCTCCTGCTTGATATTTTCCAAGGCCTTATCATAAAAGTTATGATCCCATTCTGTATTTTATTTGCTGCTACTGGCAGTTTCTCTGCATCGCTGCATAGACCCCGAAAAACCAAACCTTACTATACTGAACTCAATCAGGTACAGTACAGTAGAATACAGTACATATCTTCTAGCTTTATTTTATTTTGATGTTTGCGGATTTAATATAAACTTTTTCATTTTATTGCTACGACGTATGATAGACTCTAAAAAGCTGCAACAAACATAATTGGATAGTTACAATGAATTGAAAATTTAATGAAATGCTTGCTGCTGAAATTATCCTGCAAAAGCCCTGCACGCACATAATTACTGCCGAATTCTAATGGTACCTAATACATTAAGAGAAGCTTTATTTTACTGAGATATCTTTCAAACATATCAATTGCTAGTATAATTATAGTACACTAGCACTTTATAAGTAGTTGTGGCCTAGACATTCCATTTGCTAGGCATTACATTAAATAAGTGAATTATCAAAGTTTTAACCCGAAACTGTAAAGCTAAAATCTAAGTGGGCAGTCCAGGCGGAACTGTTTATTTCCAAATATTTATTAACTACATATTTATTATTTATTTCCTGAGCAACGCCGGAATGTATTAGGGGAGGGATGCTTATGTTCTAAGTAAATCTGTGAAATTAACCAACATTAGGGAATAATGGAATCCATATATGATTTCGGGAAAAATTTCAGTTCGTTGGATTCCTGATCGCGAAATATTACGTTGATCAGGCGTGCGGGGAAGCATATACGTGTCGAATGCCATGCCAAGCAGCAGTAGAAGTCGTCGCCTTCGATAGAGCAACCGGAGGGGAGAGAAGACAATGGAGAGGGAATGGAAAGGCGGGAGCTGACGTCCCATCGGCCGAGGGTAAGTGATGAAGGCAAGCTGGAAGCGTCGAGGGGCGATTTCCATCGGACAGAGATCGCATCTCGTCGAGAGCTTCCTTACGAGCTGCGGAACACGCATTTCTCGTGTTCGCTCGCAGAAAGAGAACGCACTCAACCGATTATCTTGCCTCCGACATGGTTACTGGTAAGATCGAAGGGGCTGCGAAGTAATCCCTCTCTTCTCCACGCCCATTATTCGCCTCAAGGCAATCCAATGAAATTTCTTTAAAGGGTCTCACGGGGCACCCGTTAGAAAATTTAAATTAACGCATCAGGCCCTGAACATTACCTGCATATCGACCCGAATGCAGCAGGAGTATCATTTTTACAACGGTAAATTTTGTGGCAGTGCATGCAGACGAATTCCAAAGAAGGAATAAATTATTCACCATCGGGCGTAGCATCTAAGTGGGAAATGTTATCTATATGCAAATTTTTTCGTGTTGTACGTACGAAAATTTCTTTCCCCAATATAAATACTCTAAGTAAGGCTAGACCAAAATTACTACCGGCATCGTAAACTCCTTGACTCCGGAAGAACGCGAAGCAGTTAATAATACTCATTTTATCGCGGCGTCAAATTCGAGCGTTCATTCCACCCAAGTATACTAACTTCTAACGGTGTGATCAAATCAGCCATGAAATGCAAAATTTACTTTATTTTTAACCCAATTGAATTATATTTATTAGTTCAAATAGTGCGCGTGCACTATTTGACGGAGAGAAAAATATTTATTTTGTACGAGCGATTAGGATCCGACTTAAAAAATCTTTATATGTGATCATAAAAGCGTCATTGTCAAAATATGGAAGGTAAATTTTATTGCGCTATTTTTTGTACTATTTTGCTTAGTTGAGCAATGAAATACTTCCCCAAGCCAAGAGAAAATTGACTGCGCCGTTTGGTGCATCTGATTCCGATTTCCAGCTGCTGCTGATTAGCGGAGTTTGGATAGAAGTTATGGTGTAGGGCGTGTTGAGGGTTTAGGATGTGTATGTGGATTGTGGGTGTTATAGTGTTAGAGGCTGTTTGGCATGGTTGAGAATTTCGGACGTTTATGTTTAAAATGAGGGTTCTTCACACATGACTAGAGGTTTTCTAAGACGGGGTTGTCTTTGTGTGCTAAAGATTTTGAAAAGGTCTCAGCAAATGTTTGGAGGTATGTTTTTAGATCGGGTAGTTTTAAAATCTTTTTGGAGGTTCAGTGCGATAAATATGGGATGAAACGCGAACGAACCACGGTGTTTTCATGATTTTACGGATTATTTATTTTGGAAAACACAGATTTGGTTCATATGGGTCTCTGCAATGGTCCCCCAAATCAGTTAGCCATAAGTGAGAATTAGCCTAGTCATGGATTTGTAAGGCGTAAATTTAGTGTTTAGATTGAGGGGGCTATCATGTATCATTAGAGGGCTGACTGACTGACTGATGCTTGAGTACTGCGCCGTTTGGCGCATTTCATACCGATACCCCAGCTATGCTGATAAACGGTTGTGTGATATAGGTGGCTTAAGGGCGAAATTAAGCTAACGAGTATACTATTTGGTGATTATTAGGATTCATTTAGACTTGTTTTGGCACGTTTGTATTTAAAATGTGGATTATCAGAATAGTCCCATAAAGGTTCTATGAGAGGGTTACCAGTATTTCCTATTGCTTGCTGAAATGACAGGGCTAGGTCTCTTAGATAGGTTGGTAGGTTTGGTATTTTGAGGTCCTTGTGAATGTCTGAGTTTCGGACGAACCAAGGGGCGTTAGTAAGAGTTCGCAAGATTTTATTTTGAAAGCGTGTCAGTTTGTTCAGGTTTTTTGCAGCTACTGATCCCCAGGCTGGATAACCGTAGGTTAAGATAGGTCGTATCATGGATTTGAACAGAAGTACAACCCGGTCGTAAAATAAATTCTTTCAAATGGTCAAGTGCTACCATCTATTATTCATTAACATATACTTGTGTTTATCAGATGCAGTCCGTTGGTGTATGCAAGAAATAGAAAGAATTTGGGTGGGGACAAGTCAAAAGCACCTATGCATTAAGCAACCCGAAAATTTAAAATTAACATTTATGTTTACTGAAACTGGGAAACCATAACCGGCACAGGGAAAGGAACTGGCCCCCCTACCCTGATGTGTGAATATTCATACGCCGTCGGGCTTGGTACATGGGTGAGCTCTACCATCACCTACTAAACCGATCTTCGGGTTGATTATGTGTTTATGGTTTACTGAAAGAGAAATAAATCGAAGAGAAATAGACTGTAGTGGACAAATCAAAAGTGAAAACTTAACGAGAGCCCCTTTTTTATTTTGTCCAATGTCTCCTTGGAAATTCAAAAATTGTACACATATTAAATTAAATATTTTATGGACACTATCTTCCGAAGACTTTTGAAATGCAGAATTTAATTTTTTTAATATTAAAATTTTGGTAAAACACTCAGCTTTTAAGCATTAATATAGCGAAATTTATCCTCAATCGGGTGGTAGATGAGTCATTCACAATCCATTAATTTAATTGCTCGTTTCTACAATGAGTATTTTAAAAACATAGAGTATAGAGTGCATTCATGCATTCTCATATTGTATATTCTCGTATTGTACACCATCATGCATTCTCTAATTGTTGGTTAGTGATGTATTTGGAGATTATAACAAGTTATTAAGAATTAATTAGTTATCCCGAACACGCATGCTATCACAACTCCTCTATTTGTAAACAATTATCATTCACCCACGTTCTGCATGAACGGATGGAAAAAACGAGGATTCCAAGAGCGAGATTTTTTCCAAGGCTACCTCTAATTTTACAAAATTTTACGAGCTTATTTTTTTCGATATGAGTTTCGCATCACCTGAAATCCGACTCCGTTGTGGAACATTGAGTGTAAAAATATGGCATTCCACTGTGAATAATTGCAGTTAATGAAACTTCAATTTCCGGGATGATGGTTCTGAAATCTATGGCGCGGTTTAAAATTTATTGACTCTTCCCAACTGTAAAACCTAATTATAGAGTGAATTTGAGCACTGGAATATGTTTAGATTTGATATCTCCGAGCCCAAACAATTGGAAAAATATTATTTTGGAATAGAAACCTTTTTGGATTTGCCGAAGCTGTAGTTCATGTGCAAAAATCAATCAGGACATTTCAAATGGCGTAACTAGCAGTTTAAAAAAATCAGATGAGCAATAATTAACATTGATTAATTTTGATGAGAGAATGCGTCAAAATATCGAGTTCCATGGAGAGGGCTAACGCGAATGAGATGCTACGGTCGTCCGTCATCTGCTTTCAATTTCTTTAGTGATATCTACCATCTTCCGCTGCCGCCTCCAAGGGAGTGCCACGGGTTGGGGGGATGGTGTTTTATCCGTCGTCAGGGATCATCCCGTGGGTCACACTTAAGGTTCGGTCATGAGACCAACTCTGCCATAAATAAAACGGAAGGTGACAGGACTCCGCGACCCCTTTAGCATGCACATAGCAAGCCATCCATTACGAGGGAAATCAATCACCCGACGCCGTAAGCGGGGAGAAGGGTTGGTCGGACACGGCGGTGCATTGTGAGGCACCATCTGTAATTGATTCCGAGACGGAATACGGTCGAGATGAAAATGACCGAGACCCTACTGAAGTCTTCATTTGATTTCGGTCATTAATCCTTCTCAAGTCACCGCGAAACGGAAAGGGGCGCTCTGAGATGAGGAACTGTAACCATGAAGAAAAAGGAGGTTTCGGAAGAATTTTGGCGTCTTTTGACACTCCAGTATCTATGTCAGGGTCGAGGCACGTTTGACCCAAAGACGAGACGTCAATGCTCCTCTGTTCCTGTGACTTCTGATATTCCCTGGGACGGCATTTCCTTGCCTCATTAACAAGCATTCTACCAGTAAACACAAACGCATCCGCTAATACAATTATTTAACACCTTAATTTCACGCTTCAGTCATTCTTCATGTTCTTCTTATCTGACACGATTTAAATTGTTTGAAATTTTTTCGTTGCATTTCCTTCAATTATATTCCAATTCAATTGTCTCACTTAAGTCTAGCGCGGTGGATAAGTTTGGCTGTCAAACAGAAGTAGTAGGTTGTTGGCGTAGAGAAGGATAGGTATATTTAAATCTCCATTATTTACACCTATCTTATCCATCCATCCATATTTATCCATAGACACAATGAAGAGCCATAACGAAACTACAACCGTCATCGATATCAAATGTTTTCTTGCGAATAACTGGTGCATTTAGAAAAATCCATTGAAATAACTAAACTTTCTGAAATTTTGGTTAAATTATTGTTAATTTCAGTTAGCACATCGTAAATTTATATGATTGCTTATCTTTAGTTAAGCGAATTATGCAATTTAAACTTGTGTAATACAAGTTAAATTAAAAAAAAAATCCTGCTGCCAATAACTAGGTATTTGGCAGCAGGATTAAGATGGCGCGTAATGATACATTATATTTCATTGTGACATACTAAACCCGCAAGTTAATACGACCTCCTTTTGAAAAATCATTGCCCTACTTTAATGATCATATAGTTACATTGTGCCATTCACACTCTGATCACTGGTACTACAGCGGTGTGAGTCCAAGAAAGAATTATTCTAGAAATGTTGGATTCCCGAGCTCGTAAATCTGGTGAACTCAAGAACTGCTACAACAGTGTGGTAAAAACGCAGTCCATTATGTTCAAGAGGAACACGAATCTTGGTCAGTATTATTCAGGTTAAAAAATATATTTTGCGCTGCTTACTCCGATCATCCGTTGTTTTCAACTCGCCAAATGGGGGGGAGAGGGGGATCCCTTTCCCGTCAGTCAACGTCCTTCTTCGATCAAGGTGTGCGCGCACTTCTCCAAATGATGTGACGCATTGTTGGCTTAAGGGGAGGAGGCAATGGCAATAGAGGTTTGACCCCCTGAGGGCTAAAACCAACACCGGCACACGCTTTCCCTCTGTCGGATCACCTTTCGCACCGGAAAGAGTGTCTGTTTGTGAGGGCTGAGAGGGATAGGGGAAGGGTATCAGCGGAACTCCCCCTTTCGCCCTCCTTTTTTTCAGCAGGCCTGAAAATGGGAATCTTCGACCAATGGGCGCTGGAGGAAATAATTCGACGCTCGTGAGCCTTCGCGACGTTTCCCCCTCGTGGGACCCCGAGAGAACTGGGTCGAGCCTCTGATCCCGGGAGGATGGGACCACCCCTCCAATCCCCATTAACCGCTCGCCTCATATCCTCCTTTTTTTCATTACTTTTGTTTTTTGAAGCCGCAACAGCCATTTTCGTCTGAGGTGAGAAAGGGATACAGCGCGTCCGCGAAATTTCGAGCCCCTGTCAGAACTGGAAAGGTGGTGTATGCGCGAATAACCTCACACCCATGGCGTAGTGTTTGGCTTTTGGAGAGAGCTGGTCGACGGGTGAGATCAGAGAGGAACGGGAACATATGTAGCGAGTGCGCCAAATTTCAGTGATTGGCAGGGAAAAATATAGTGGCAGCGTTTAACCTGCTCTCAATGAAAGACCCGAAAGTGACCGAATGATTGACTGTTTCACGTATCATCGGAGATACTTGAGTTGCTTCCAATGTGGTACACAAGATTCGGAACTCCACCAACTAGTAAATCGGTAATAACCACCAGGATTCGACCTGGATGACTACGGACCCCAAGGTTACCGAGGGTGCCCATTGGATCAATCAGAGGTAATTGTTATTTTGAATGTATTCCTAGTTCAAGTCCGACTAAGTGTGAATAACGGTGGAGAGATAGCATTAGTGTTGATCGCCGTCGCGGTAAAATCATAAAATGTTCATATTAGTCCTCTCCCAAAATTCCTCAACTTGTTTCCTTCACTACACTGGAATTGAGTAGTCTAGAATCAACATTGCGTGGTTTGCGAAAATTTGAGGGTGATTTGAAAAGTTAAAGTAAATCTGACAGATTTCTTTTTTTCCTATTAAGCAATACTTTAATGATATACATGTATACACTCAAAGTGTGTGATTGATGATATGTGAAAACGGTTATCTGAAGTTCTAGCAAGCTCGTATCTATCGTATAGCAACGAATTATATAATTAGCACGGAATGAGATTTCATAAAATACATTAAAGGGCGTTTAGGCTGCTACTGCCTGCGTTGGCTTCTAATCCTGTTTTGCGTGCGTCAGTTTGTTCCTCTTTTCCTATTCGAGATGTCCCTTCCTTAACGATGAGCACGTGCGTAGTCGCACGTCATGCATAGAAATTCCATGATCGTAGACAACCACGAAGTATTCTTCTTTCCTAAAACATAAAAACGAGAACGGGAGCAGTACACATGATGGTTAAAATCATGTTTTTACTCGATAAGACAAAAAGGAATCGAAAGAAGGCAATTTAATTAACTGTTAATATGGAATTTATCAATGGCACACGTGTCTATTTGAAAGCAGTCCCTCCATCCACGCCTTTTCTTTCCTCTTTTTGTATTTTACAAGGGGTTATAACAAATTCGATAATTGAATGTTTTGTAAATTCTTTTCTATGTTTAATACCATGACTGTTCCCAAGTAGCAACCCAAATTTCAAGTTAAACTCGTGTCAGAACTGCGCTTGTTGATTTCTTCGAGCTTCTCTGTATTTCCACGGATAAAACGTTCGTGCGAGCCTCCTCCAAATGGCATCAAAACAGAATCCAGCGGCTCGTAAACCAATAAGGACGGCTAGCGCTCGAGTTTAGTTTGCGAACGCGAGGGGAGTATTTGAACACCGCGCAACTTTCTTTGACTTAGTCTCTCGCGGAAGGAATAATAGCGGCGAGGTAGAAATGTTTCGCCCATTTTAAATGGAGGGAGGGAAGGGAAAGAGAGAGAGGGAGCAGAGAGACGAAGGGGGCTTCCCTCCTTTCTCCCACCCCGCGGCTATCCGATCCCAGCCCCGTCCTGTACGAGCGCGTCCCGGTGTGTTTGTTCACGCACGCACACACCCACCCCGGCGAGGGCGAACGCGCGGAAGTGCGGCGGGCGGGGTTGTTTGCCCTCCGTGGGCGCTCCATTCTTCCCGTGCAATTTTGTGGTGTGGGTGTGCGGAGGGTGGAAAACGAGACCGAGAGAGAGTTGGAGGAACGGTGTGGATGGACTGATTTAAAATAGACACGCGGACGCTCCAACGGACTGGATGAGAAGGTAAAAGGAACCGACTAGTTTTCCTCTCGAGTCTCGTCTCCCATTACCACAAAGAACGTCTGAGAAGATGAGTGAGTGCCCTCTGTCGTTTCTTTGGCGGTAACGGAAACATTAGATTTCCCCAAATGCAGTGCTGAGTTAATGAATAGGTGGGGTAGGGAGTGCTTAAGGAGTGAATATTGAACGGAGTGAGTTCTGGTATGCATGCATGGCATAACCTCGTGGCTTTAGCAGTGCTTTGATTCTATTTGCCGTCAAACAGTCCGTTTCCTCCTCATTCAGATTTCCTTCTCTACCAGCGCGGACGAAAATTCATTGAAAAGAGTGGGAAAAAGTTAAATTTGTCATCTATTAGATCATAAAGCCACGAAGAAATTTTACATTCTTATATCTTGCAGGGCATCAAACATTCCACTGCTGGATGACAGCGTATATGCGGTGGGTCCTTATCTTCTCCGTTCTAAATTCGACATTTGGGATAGATCTGACGGTTCTAGCTGGCTGATACAAACACAAAAGGAGAGAAGTAGTGAGTGACAAATTATGCTATTTAAAGTATGCAAACCTATCCAGATATTTAATTTTATCACAATACTGAGTAGTGTATCGCCTAAAATGCATGTTTTTAATTTTTAAGCATTAGCAATCCAAAGGAATTATGTTAATAAATACAATATATCACGCTGTTAGGAATGTAACGCACTAGTAACGGAAAATAAGTTTATTATCAACTAATTTCACCACGCTGCAACATAGGCAGTATTTCTGGAAATAAAATAGTGTAGTGTTACTAGTTGAATAAAGAATATAATTTCTGTGGAACGCAAATTCTAGGGCACGCTTATTTCCTATCTTCGTAAATGGTATTCCACCAAGTCTCGACTTCAACTATCTCACATATTAAACGATATCATTCTGTAAATATAAATAACACTGATTAAATCTAGTTGATAAGCTTTTGGTTAATTTCGGTGAATATTTTTTACAAATCCAAATGCCAAATACAGGATTGCAAATGCGGGTCGTCGTAATTTTACGAAGTCATCGGAATGAAAACTTTTACACAGATTAATATTATTTACGTCCAGAGGTATGCTTTATTATAGATCTATTTATATTTCTATATATATATATAACTGTGTTGGTCTTTTATGTGTTTTCCTATCCCCTTTCCTTATATGTCTATTTCTATGTGCGAAAAATAATATTTGTTCGCCGTATGGCGGGATTTTCGAGTTTGAAAATATATATATATATATATATATATATTCAAACTCGAAATTGATTCGATATTATATATATATATAGTATAACTCGAGTTTGAATATATATATATAATTCAGCCCCTGGCCCCTAGCCCAAAACTGGCCCCCCTACCCTGATGTGTGAATATTCACACATCAGGGTAGGGGGGCCAGTTCCTTTCCCTGTGCCGGTTATGGTTTCCCAGGAAGATCTGGTACCCGAAAAATCAACTAGCTTGGGTGGAGCTGCAGGTGCCCAAAGTGCCTTGCCCGGGAATCGAACCCGGGACCCTCTGGTCAGCAGTCCAACGCTCTACCCGCTAGACCACCGCGACCCGCATATATATATATATATATATATATATATATATATATATATATATATGTACATTTTAAGCTATTCACAATTTTCCACAACATCGACCATTTTTATCGATTCGTCGCTATTCAAACTTTTATTATATTGGCATTTCTAGTCAACAAATGCTCAGGTTCAAAGTAAAAATCATATTGAAACTCCTATTTCATGCAAAATCGTGTTATTCGTGGATTAATAGAGAGGAATACAATTTAGAAAAGCTATTGCGTTTCACTAGGCTCTAATAAATTTTGAAACTATGTTACATGGAACTTTCCGCTCATTTCTCAAAACTTGTACGAACAGTGAAGTTCTAGGAATGGTAAATTTGCTGTGAGAAATTCAAAAAAGCTGGAACAAGTGAATCAGGATATATTAATAGGCAACGGGATCCTGAAGACGGTAATAAAGGGAATGATGCTGGGCAAGTGAGGTAAAGGGGAGAAAAATAATTGGCATTTTGGATGCGATCAATGGAATTAAAAAGTATCCAAAGCTAAATTATAGGCTATTTTAACTCAAAACCTGGGTTTTAAGGATATTTTGTGCTATATTAGTCAGGGCTGTGGAGTACAGTAGCGCGAAGTTTTGCAGTTCATGAAAAATGTACCCTAATCCGGTAGATTATACCTAATAAGTATTACGTTTCCTTCTTGAGCTATTTCCTAACCCCCTATGCTATAGGAAAAATTGTCGAGTCATTTGAACTCACCGGAAACACACCATGCATTGATGTTCTTCAACCAAAGATATCTAAGAGGAGATAAATAGGTAAACATATCTCCGGTCCTAAGGAAATCGCAACTCATTGACATTCGAGATGGCCGCTTAAGCGCGCGTTCCCCTTTGAGCTGCCCGTAGCCGACGCCGGTTTCACAACTATAACCCTTGTCAACTGCTCCTTGCGGGAGGAGGTTGTACCGTACTCCACCACCGGTGACAGAGGGAGGAATCCTGGTCCCTGTGGTGATGGGGGGAGGCGAGGTGAACGGAAGAGGAAGTGCGAGCGGGGGAAGTGACGGGCAGACGGACGGGCGGGAGGTCGAGGGTCGATTTAACACCGGCTCGCGGGAGGGAGCCAAGGGATGGTGGTTGTGGGAGAATAAGGAAGAGGAGTGGGGGAGGGAAGAGCATCTCCCCCCCCTCCTCCCCTCTCCTTTGGGGGCGTGGGAGGGAAGCTGGCAGGATCGTGCGTGGATCAAGCCTCCACCCTTTTCCGTGGGGGTGAGGGCGGGGGGCATCGGCAAAGACAAGCCAAAGCAATTAAGAAGGCCAGGATAAATTAAACGTTTGAAAGCACGTGGGTAGCATTCCGTTCCCGACTCTCGCCGTGCGTGGGGTTGCGGGGGATTATACACCCCTTTGATCAAACCTCCTTCCCAGCCTCCCCCCCCTCCCTCGCCAACCAACTGCACCGGCCTCCGCCCATCTCACCCCTTTGAGACGACGGGGCGAAGAGGAGACCGAGTGGGGGAAGAAATTTAATAATGTCAGGGAGGATTCGGCGAAAAGGGAAGGTGCGGAGGAAGTTGATAAGCCCTGACGGAGTTTTTAACCCTTTTTCCGTTTCGCACGATTTCTCCATTCCATTCTTAACAGTTGATTTTCCTCCTAATAAGATAACATCCGAGTTAACAGGTTGGAATCAATTCCAATCCAATTAGAGGAGGGTTTACTGATTAAATGAAGTGGGCACAGATATGTTTTAAATGATGGTAAATGATGATTTTGGTTACTATTAAATCATCTCTCAGATGTGTGTATTTAGGTATACGTGCATAAACACTGTTTCAATGTGCGTTTATGTGTGTGAATAAATACACCATCCTTATCAGTTATCGTGGTTTTCCCAATATTTACTATACAGTGTTGATCTACTGGTCAACCTCTCATGCATTGTGTATATCAACTGTAACCCTTCCGGTTTTAGACACAATTTGGTGAGTCCAAATAAATGATTGCTTTCTCAATAAAAAAATAAATTTCATGTGATTTGCTATTTTAATAAAAACACAACGTAAAATAATTGCTCATAGTAAGTGGGTAGCCTATGATTTGCTAGCGACGTCAAATAAATAATCCAAGTCCCACACTGCGCTGGAAGATTGTGATATACTTGTGGTTAAAAATCCACAGACGTGTACCGTTTGGATAGAATAGAGTCAGGATTCACGAGTACATCACGCATAAAGAGATACCCTAAAAAGTTAAAGTACTTCACCCTTTTTGAGGATTTTTCTCTCTACTTCCTTGTGTGGCGTCCTCCACCTGCGACGGCTTGCGGATCCAACGTAATTTGGTATGCGGAGGAAGCGTTCGAAGTTTGAACTGAAAATCCTAGGACATCAATTTATGTGAGAGCTCTAGTCTAACTCTCCATTCTTCTCTTTAAGTTTTCCAGTCCAAATAGTGTAGTTATGGGAGAGGACACAGTCGACCTAAACTCCCTCCCATAAAAGGAATACGTCCTTCCTTAATTCAGAATGAGACGAAGAAAAAGGAAGAGGTTGAAGTCTACCATTTCTGCATCGATTGGTGTTCAGTGTTACGAGCCGATAAACGGCAGTCCGAAAACTCAAGCATTTGGAAATTGTCTGAGAGTTTGAATAACGTCTGTTCAAAACTGATATAAATAAATTAGAGAATCGATAAGCGAAAGAAGTCAATAATCTCTTCGGATTACACGTCAGCAAAACAAGACATCCGCGAACTTCTTTGCGAAAAATTTAACCTGCAATTCACTGCATGTTTCACAGGTTCCTCAACCCTATCCTATTACCCACAAAGACTTCCCTCGTCCTGCTCCCCTTTTCCATTCCCTCCCCCCCTCCACTGAACACTCTTCGTCCCTCGCCTCGTACCCCGGACGCTGTCGGCGGGGTTACATTTTAGATGGAGGCGTAGGCACCTCTCCTCCGTCGCCAATCTGGCCATGAGAACATGGTTTAGAGATTGAGGGAGAGAGAGCAGGGATGAAGAGAGGGATGTCTGGAGACAGCGAAGGAGGACTGAGGAGGAAAACATGGATTGGGTCTTGTCCCTCTCTCGCTCCCAGGGAAGGGGGTGTCCGGGGTTTGGCGGCGGGCACTGAGGGGTGGAGGAGGTGAAGGGAGACCGAGGGTGGGTGGGCGTGGCCGTGTGTATATCGCGAAAAAGGGGCCATCTGGTTCACTCCGTCGCAGGGGAATGACCCACTCAATCGTCCCCCCTCCTCCAAAGCTCACATGCCACCCCACACACCGCCACTCCCCGCCCTCTTCACACATACTTACACTCCATTTTACTTCCTAAGCTCCTCGCCCTCACACAGGTTCCGCAGCCAAGAGCGTCGCAAAATTGGGAATCGACGAAGGTAGGGGGTGGATTACAGAAATGTATTCGATGGTACATGTAATTCATGAATGTGTGTTTTTTTTAAGCCTTGGTTGGCTTAAACGAGAGTAACTATGATTAAACCTGACCACACTAAGTAAGATTAAATTGACTGCAGGAAAACATTTTCACAGGAGGGTGTTTGAAAAACCTGTGAAATAAAATGAAGGCGTAACTAGTGATGTTTACAAATAATACAGTGATCAGTATTTGTACTTTAGGGGAGAGAGACAAAATATCAAAGATGAATATTTCAAGACACATTAAAACCATTCAAGCTCCATTAATTTAATATGTGTGTGTAATATTCATAATACACGTATTTCCTTGAATTTGAGCTCGTTTACGCATCGTCTCTTATAATAAATATCAGAATACACACTAAAATGGATACTACGCTGAAATGCACACAAATGTTCAAATATAAAGGAAAGGTAAAATTGTAAAAAAAATTCAAATAAAATTGTGAAGTTTTGGGATAGGGTTGAGTGGCAGGTAACGGAGTCTCGAGGTGTGAGGTTACGGTTTCATCGAAGGTAGATAGGGGAATAAAAACATCCGTTACTCGTTTTTATTTTCCCATTGCCTCTTACCACGTACATGGACGCGTACCATAACTACATACGTCGGAACAAATGAGTCAAGTGAGGCCAGGCCTAACGGAAGACCGCGTGATCTCGTGCGAGGAAACAAAACAACGTTGAGTAGATATTGCCGGCGACTCGCCCTCAGACACTCCTCTTCTGCGCCTATCCTTTGAAGACTTTTCTCATTTTTTCTCCCACTGTTGTCGTTCCCTATCTCAAAGTGAAAGGGTTGAATGATCGCGACGGCTTTTATGCGTTCGCCGATGGATGCACGACCCTTCTGACGCGCCGACCCGGACTGAATGCCGCCATTTTTAGTGTGACGGCATCCAAATAAAAAGCAGCCCAAATATCCAATTGAGCTGTTATCTTTCCGTGGATTTTTGGACAATATCCATGAAGTTATTCGCCCTTCGGGAGAATACGCGACACACTAATATTCAGGGCATTTCAAAATATTTGTTCGATGAACTAGCGCTGCTGTTAATAAAAAGAGAAGTTTCAGGCGTGATATGGTGGAATAGGTCCCCTTTCTCCACGGCCCTAGGAGCTTGGTGCCGCACAGAGAGTCCACCCTCAACGAGACAACCCTTCCAGCCAGCTACGAGGTTTTTCCGGACTGTGTTAATTTTTCACCCCTTCTCCTCACCCGCACCCTTTCTCCCCTCTCATTGTCACCCACGTTTCCCACGTTCCTTCTCCCCTCCCTCTTTCCCCCATTTTCCACTTCCCTCCCCTTACTTGCTTTTTAGTATACATAGTAGACAACGAGAAATGACTGTTACCAGAAGATGATGCAGTTACATTGAAACCGGTCGAATTAATAAAAATTTTATTTTTGTGGAAAATTACCAATTTTAATTAATTAAAAATAGCGCTGCTGTAATACTTTCAGCCTCTGAAGAACTATTTGCCTCTTAATTTTCTTCATGCATATGTGTCGTAATTCCTTCCATGTCCTTATGTTCATAATTCATTCTTGGCCTTTCGTTGCAGTTCTTTATCTCTATGGTATCTTCAAATATGGTCTTCATTAAACTATCGGACTTTTGGATGTAGAATCAATTTCCCTCTTCTTCTTGTAGGCGTCCTCCTTTCGCATCTTTCTCCACTCACTCAAGTAGTGGGTAATATTTGCGTTAAAGTATTCCACTTAACGCTCTTTTCATTCCGCTCTATTCGCATAATTCCTCCCTACCACTAAAAATCAATCGCTTCCAATCTTCTTTAGCCTGCCGATCCTACTGCACATGTCTCACAGCAAATGAAAAGTGTACCCTACATACAAGATTTAATGAGTTTTTTCCTCATATCCAGACTAGTAGCAGATGAAAAATCTCTATTCCAGCTAATAAGGGCGCATTGCTCACGATTCTGTGAAGTATTTCGTTTTAAATAATGTAAGGGGTGCATATAAAGGGTACCTATGGTATATATAGCAAGAACAATAGAAAGTAGAGGGTTTCAGAGTTTTCGGTTGAAAGAATCTTTTCGATTTTATCCTCCTGACCTAAGATTGACTATTCATCTATATCCCTCCAGCGAATGGAAAATGATAGTCCAAAAGCACAGAATCGAAGATGTGCAATCGAGTGGTAAACATTTCATTTTAAATCCTGAAAACAGATACTAAAGTATCGATGGATGGCTGCCGGTTTTCTATAAAAAAAAACAGTCAATGGCTAAAATATCGAATTCAGTGAGGCAGTGCTGAAGAAAAGATGAGCTCGGTAGAAATCAGACGCGTACAAATAAGAGAAGCCTTCCTTTGTTCCCATGACTGCATAAGAGTGCCCACAGAGAGAAATTCTTTCGCCTTTGTAGTGCTGAATAAAGAGCCTCCGTATTCGGTAGTATTTAAAGTTGTACCTCGCGCTTAAAGCGAAACATTTTGATTCCTCCGACTCTGATACAGAAAACAGCTGGAAAATATGAACGTCATGATCGAAAATTGGTAACTTAGTTTTTCTTGTAGACGTCGATAACACTCCAGGAAATGAAGGAGTTTTAAAGGATATTCAATTTAAATATTAAACGAGCAATAAAGATACGACAGATGAAATAAGAGTCCGGAATTGGATGAAATATCCTCTTAAGGCACAAATTTTATAGACATATCCTAGAATTGAATATCAGGAAATGTACAGCCACGAAGTTGTAAATAAAAGACGACGCAATATTGAGGTAAATTATAAAATATATGGGACCGAATTAAGCAACTTACAAAAGGTCAATTATTTAAGTGCTACATTGACATCAAACCTTTCATGGAATCATCAGAAAATGGATCGGAAGAATGGAGTGATAAATAAGTAGGGTTTCTTTAGACAGCTTTTAGGAAAAATCTAATGATTAAACAAAAGAAAAGAGTCTGCTTTAGTAAGGTCATATTTGGAATAAAACGCAAGTATCCGGAATCCGTTGGAGAAGAGGTTAATTCAAGAATTGGAAAAGTTTCAGGAAAAATTCCCTAGATTTGTTGCAAATCGCTATGAGAAGAAAGTAAGCGTGAGGGGTATATTGGGGGAGGTATGTTGGTAACCCCTTGATTCACTAAGAGAACAGGTAGGAAAGAATCTTTTAGAAACCTACGGGACGTATACGTTTTCATGGGACATCGATGTAATTATTATGGCCGAAAATTGAAGTGGTAGATTCGACCGCGGTTGATATACGTAATAAGATTGACACCATCACAGACTGATTCAAGTACTCGTATTTCCCTCGCCAGATACACAATCAAAAAATTGCATCTAAGCACCCGGATATATTCACTTTAAGTAAATAAAATGATGCTTTAGCCATTTATCGCATGAAACATATAGGTTTGTGTGTTATTATTATAAGGTAATCTACCGGTTAAGGTAGGTTTTTGTATGGACACAACTATCAAATAAATATTTTGTGACTCCTATCAAAACACACCCAGCAACCCACTCTACATCAAGTCCTTCATCTCTATGTACTTCCTCCCTTCATTCCGTCCAACATCCATATCCTGTTCCTGTCGTTTCCTCGTTTGCTTAAATTTCTTCCCTCTGTTACAGTCTTCAATATTCCATGTTTCTTTTGCTTTATTTGTTTCCCGCCTCAATTTATTGTTTAACTCTTTGTTCTTCCTTTTTTCTAACTCTGTGTTACATTCTTTCATTTTCTTCTCTCATCCATCTTTGTAATCATCTCATCCGTTAACCATGGCTTCCTTGTCCTTTTCTCATTAATGGTTCCTATAGTTCATTTTTCGGTTTTCGATATCCCTTTCTTGATACATTCCCATTTATCTTTGATTGTACTCAATTTTTTACTCTCATCCATGATTTCCTCTACAGCCTGCTGATACTCCTTCCTTGTTAATCCATTTAATGCTTCAACATTCCATTTCCTAACCCGCCGCCCTTGCCTTGTCTTTTTTAAACGGACGTTACTTTTCATAACAACTAAATTGTTGTCAGAGTCCGCATCCGCTCCCGGGAAACTGCGAATTTATCACACTGTTCCTAAACCTGTGCCTAACCATAATATAATTTAACTGATACCTTTCTGAGTCACCTGGAATTTTCCATGTATACCTACGCCTTTTGTGGTGTCTAAACCATGTGTTGGTGATGACTAACCCCTCTCTCCTGTAGAACTGGATTGCTTTCTCCCCGCGTTCATTCCTCGTGCCTAACCCATAGTCCCCCACCTCATCATCATCTCTTCCTTCGCCTACCGTAGCATTCCAATCACTATCAAATGTTTCCCTGCGGGAACACACGCGATTATGTGAAAAAGAAGGGCATCATTGGTTAGTCTCTCCGCTTTGGTGAGTTATTATAAATATGGGCCTAAAATTAGATATAAAAGCTGTAGTTAAGGCGCTGTGACTCCGTCACGTTCACCCTACTCGAATGCGGGTCCTCACTGCCGCCGTAAACAGGCGTGAAAAACACGCTTCATACTATGAATGTATTGTAACTTCATAGTATGAATACTTAAGACCGCCCACGTATGTTTGAGTTTCACACTTCTCTGTCAAATACGTCAGGTGAAGGTGGCAAACTCAATGCCATAGGTTATCCAGACCGTCCCCAGAATTGCAGATTTTACTGTCCTGAGTTTTAAGAAAACTTCGAGAGGTAATAGCGCAAATGACCCCAACTGTCGGTTGCTGACCTACTGTAAGAGCTACTGTCACTACTTCTCTGAGAGATACATACCATTGGAAAGAAATATTTGGGTGCTGTTCGAATTTTTTGATAGATTTTTTAATTTAAATGATGGTCTCCAAAAAAAATTCCAGAATAAGCTAACCTTCGCCTCATAAATTGTTTCCGCAACACATTCTTCTAAGTGCTAGAGATAAATCTCTGTTTGATGATTAGTAGCACAGACGAATTTTCTTGCCATCGAAGTACACATCTTTTTCTATCTCAATCGAAATGAAATGTTCGCTGAAAATAGTGTATAGCCCAGTTCATTGCTCCTACGGGCTCTCCAGCCAAACTGGTGGTCCTTAAGGAAGGGCTGGACTGTCCTCTTGTTACGGCATGGAATAATACCCACTTCTAGCTCTTATTAGTTTACGCTATTTCTCATGTTAAAAAGTTTGAAAGCATGATAATAAAATGCGGTGAGCATAGAAAATAGTTTTTTTTATTTCCAACGTTGTAATTACTTTCCAGAATCCCACCCTACAATAAGAATTTGAGGTGTGTCAAAAAAGTAACGGGAGTTTTGTGATTTCGCATAGAGTATAGTGCACCATTAGTTTCTAAAAGGTCAAATGATCAATAAAGAGTACTACTTACAAGTTGAACGCCGTTTGCGTAAAGCGATACAAAAAAATGCTCGTATTTGTGGCGAAATAATTCATGGCTTTTGCATCACCACGATTTCTTCGCCTCTCTACTTCGCTTTTTCGTGCATTTTTTGGCCAAAAACAGCACGGTATTGATGTTCCAACTCCAATATTTGCCAGACATGATCCCGCGTGATTTTTATCCTGTTTCCAAAAATAAAGAGAATCTTAAAGGGGTGTCATTTTTCATGCATAGCTGAGAGTAAAAAGGCATCACTGAGAGAGCTAAAAGCTATACCAAAGATCGAGTTCCAGAAGTGTTCCGAGGTTTGGAAAATGCGCTAGCATAAGTGTACTTGTACAATACCTGATGGAGACTACTTCGAAGGGGATAGGGTTTAAAAAGACGAATAAATAAAATTATTTTCAAATAATTCAAACTCCCGTTATATGATGGCCACATCTCGTATTCCAGGAGTAGAGACGAGCGTAACGAAATTCTCAAATAGGACAGAGGTGTGATGATCTAATTTCGAAAAGGGATATATCCAGCATTAAATCGAGAGAGAAGCCCGGTAATATGAATGGGCCCTTAGGATAATCTAGAAGTTGTCCCGCTCGCAATTTTGTTAGACGATGCTCAAATTTTTCGTAACTCCATTCGCCATTAGGGGAAAACAATCCTCCTCCCACTCGCAAAGCCCGTACCCTCGCCATGGTACTCGTCCCGAAAACCTTAAAAAGACGCTACTGCTCAGGTCTGGAAGAATGTGGGGAGGGAGAGGAGGAATTGGAAGAGATGGAGGGAGATTGGGGGAAATTCGTGTAGACGCGGGGGAGAGGGAAGAGGGGTGTGGGGGGGGGGGTTGGGAAGACTGAGGAGAAGAGAAACGTGGCGGATCTCCGGGATGGATCTTGGTTGCGGGGACGCACGCACACTTGCATGCGACAGTGACTTGCATTCATCTTCGAGGAGAGCACATGTGGGCTTCCTCGACTCGACTCCGCTGAGCGTGTCCGGGGACGGAGCGGGTGGACAGGAGGAGGAGATAAAAAATGGCAAACGTTGCTCGCCCCCCCCCTCCGAATATCGATATCGGTTTTTCCAGCTCGACCTTGTGAGAGAGGGTGATAGAGCGAATCAAAACCCTTTTTTTTGGAGATAGGACCGAGGGGATTAGAGAGTGGGAGTAGGGGGATAAGAGGGGTTTCCAAGGGTAACGGATTCAAGGAAAGGATGCAGGGGATAAGAAGTGTAAGAGGGGTAATTACACACCCATTCTGCTACGAGGACCTCAGAGCACTCAAAGAAATTACCCTTTAAATCTCTTCGATAGGGTAGAAGGAGGATATTGAATCAACGATGTGCATAATAAGACAATAAATCGCGTGGAGTAAAAACCATATAAATCAACCATCTACGGTATCGCACCGCAAATGCGCATCGGAATATAAAAACCTACCCGGGGTAAAAAACGGCAGGCAATAACATCGCCATTCGCCAGGATACCACAGGATAATTTTTGGACCACGGATATTTCTTTTTTCTCGCTGCTAGGCCATCATCGATATTAAGTGCGCGAGGTGTTTGCGATTACTGATCACACTTAAGTTTCTCGTTTCAAATAAGAACTTAAGCGAAGAAGTGCCAAATGCTCAATTCATCATTCTTGAATGAGTCTGTCTCACCCGTGGATGAAGCCGGAGTCCTCCCACTGGAGGTGGAGAGATTAGGGACCGTGAGGGTGGAGTTGTTTGTTGCGGTGGACGGCGTGGACGCCACGAGTCCAAGAGAGATGAAAGGACGAGTCAGATATGTGTTAATAGTAAAAAATATGGTTGATAGGGGATTGGAAGTGAGCCGTGAGATGGGAGAAGTGGACCGAGCAATGCCATAGTTATTGAAATAATTTTTCATTTACTTTCCTGTATAATATTATAAGAAGAATCAACCCTAGCCGTACTCTTACAAATGGGTAAAGGAATGGGTGGAGGAAATTATAGAGAAAAATGAAATAAATAAATATTTCAAATAAAATAAAATAAAATGATAAAGGATGGCAAATGCAACAATTTCAGAGAGTAAAAATCATTCGCCTTGACCGGAATGCACACGTAATTGTAATGCACACGTAGCGGATGACTCCGTTAAAGTTACTGTTGCGGCATCTCCCGCAGTTTCTTTGAAATTTGATAAAGGATGGGTTGGGATAGAAATAGATTAAACAAAAAATGATAAAAAACGTTCTGGCTAAGGTGTCCTAGATAGCATTGACCCTCGCCCTTATCTGGCACTCATCAATCAGGAGCTTACGAGAGAATTATCTCTACGCCAGCGGCCCACCAATTGCACGTAATAAAATAAAATAATACCAATTAATCACGCACTCTCTAGCTTGGATATACTACATAGCATGGATCCTTGCTAGTCTCAAGCACTCCCACCCACTCAGGGCTTGCGAGAGACTTCTTTCTGCGCCAGAGGCCCGCCAATCACTCTCTTGCTTGGGTATGCGTAAACGCCTTAACCCTTGAAAACTCACTCAGCCACTCACAGGTCTACCGTGGAATCTCTTCTGACATTAGTCCTGAGACTCGCACTTTGGAAAAGGCAGGGGATGTGCCCAGAAGCTGACACAAGTGTTTTGACTGCCAAGCAGTCCTCTTCAGAGAAGATACCTTCTCTGAAGAAGTACGTACCTTTAGGTCTACTCCAGAAAATTTGTAAACAAATCCTGTTGATTTTTAAAATAAATTCACCACCGAAAATTCATTAAGGTTTAGTGAATATCCCCATTTTGAACACCATTTAGTAATGCAATTTAGATCCTGAGCGAGAATAAAACGATCCTCATCCCCAGATCTCTCGATAAATCACCCTGTCATCCGCGAACATACTGATCTTACTTTTCACTGCGCGGTTGAAATAATTCAGAAAAAGTCGAGCAAAGCAACGGCCCGATTACACTTCCCTGAGGTACCCCCAAGGTCACTCGTACTCTGTCGGAACTATCGCCGTCAGAGACTACCCTCTGTTCCCGCCCTTAAAGAAAGTCTTCAACCCAATTTATTGCGCCCTTGTATATACATTCGACCTTTAATTTAGGAATATGTTTATCATGGGGAACCTTATCAAAGAAATGCCTTTTGAAAATCTAAAAAGTTTGCCCAAAGATCCTAATTGGGTCTTGCATGAGCGGGTTTTCCTGAATCCGTGTTGATTGTCACTTAAAAATTTAATGTTATCAAGGTATCTCATCATGGAACTGGCACTTATGTAGTGAGAGATATGCGTCTGTGATTACTGGGGCTCCTCCCTGTCACCACTTTAAAAAAATGCGTTATTTGCGCGGTTATCCAATTCATAGGGACTTTGCACTCGGTGAGGGATTTTTTAAATGTAAATTCAAGATTCGGAACGATGTTAGGAGCTAAATGTTTTCGGGACCCGGGGATTTGTTGAGTTTTAATCTCATTGAGCAATTTGACAATTCCTTGTTCGTCCGCTGTTATTTTTGCAATGGGTCCAGAATATATTGCTTCTTGGAGATACACTGTGGCAATATCGTTCTGCATGCTATTCTTTTCAGAAGATTCTGCATACTCTGCCTGTCCCAGGGGTCACGCGAATCATTAGGGAGATCACGATCGAATTCGCAAAGCGGTGTGCTCTGCCGCTCGTTTGTCTAGTCGCCTAGCGGATGAGTCCTTTGTACCTCGGCCTCGCGACCTCCACGCAATTCGGACAGCGACATCCCTTCCGTCCCCGAGCGCACTAATCTCCACACGTTACATGCGCGGATGGGCCTAAGTACCATGTAACGAAGGCTCAATTTCCACGAGCTAACCGGAGGTAACAGACGTATGTACTACCTTGATCAAAAAGTTCCCGGAATTTATTCAGAAAATTAAAAATACATGTTTATTCATCTAAATCTATATTGTCCCCTTCAAAGTAATCCCCATCGACTGCAACACACTTATGCCAGCGCTTGATCCAATCCTCGAAACATTTTTTATATTCGGTTTTCGGTATGTCCATCAGTGCTTCCTGCGATTTTTCCATTACTTCCTCTCGGCTGCCAAAACGCGTTCCCCGTAATGGTTTTTTAACTCGATTGAACAGAAAGAAGTCACAGGGAGCCAAATCAGGTGAATTCGGTGGCTGTTGGATGGTATTTGTTGCATTTTTCGTCAAAAAATTACGAATAATGATAGCACTGTGCGACGATTTCTGGTCTCTTTCGGCGAATTGCTTCACGCAAACGTCTCATAACGCCCAAATAATACTCTTTGTTTACTGTCTGGCCTTCTGGCAAAAATTCATGATGCACTACACCGTTGTAATCCATGAAAACCGTCAGCATTGCCTTCTTTTTTGACTGAAAACGACGTGGTTTTTTTGGTCTCGGCTCATTTGGTGAACGCCATTCACTTGCCTGATGTCTGGATTGCGTGTCGTACTCATAAACCCACGTCTCGTCTCCAGTAATGATCCTTTTGATGAATGTGGGATCGGATTCAGCCTCGCAAATCATGTCTTTTGCGACGTCAACACGGTCTCTTTTTTGCATGAAATTGAGGTCTTTTGGCACCAAATTTGCTGCTACACGACGGAAACCCAAATCATTAACCACAATGTCTTGGGCGGATCCATAGGCAATGTTCAAGTCATCCGCTATTTCTCTGATGGTTAATTTGCGGTTATTGACCAACATTTCTTTTACTTTATCAATTTTTTCACCGACTTTCGATGTCGATGGTCTGCCACTGCGTTCATCATCTTCGATTGACTCACGACCACTTCTGAACCGCTCGTGCCACTGGTAAACGACCGTTATTTTTAGAGAATCGTTGCCGAAACACTTTTCCAACATTTCCAACGTCCGTGCGCCACTAAATCCGTTTTTTACGCAAAATTTAATACAAGTTCGTTGTTGCAAATTTAAATCCATTTCTGCAATTGTAAAAAATCGCCAACACACACAGAGATAGATGTACTCTTGGCTACGTAACTTTTGCAAATGTCAAGTTATGACACTAAGATTTAAAGGGAATATCAACAACAGATGTACCAATTTAACAAAAAAAAACAGAACTCAAATCGGAACGATGGGAGCGCCACACGGTGGTTATTCCGGGAACTTTTTGTTCAAGGTAGTATTTGAAAGTCAGTCGCCCGCTAAGCCTGTAAATCGTTTCACTTTTTTTCCAGAAGAATTAACCTTAAAGAGCGCTCCGTAAAGTACTAGTATGTAGGATTGCTTTGAACACAGTCTAATCAAGTCTCTATACCATGTCTAGTCTATACCATGAATTCTAGTTTCGTCAAAATTATGCAACCTTCGTTGAACATTCCATAGTGTTAAGGCAAGTAAAACAACCTTCGATTGATGAGGTGGTTTCCGCTCTAGCTATTTGGAAGCGATTAGTGATTTATATAAGCACTTGGTATTTCCACGACAAAACATTTTTGCGACACCTAATTTTCGATGTCTTCATCATCAGGTCACCTGATGATGACACAATGGTCCGAAACCAGACTTATAACAAAACAGTCAAACTTCAGGTGTTTGCTGTGAATGAATGAAAGCTTCACTCGAATATTTGATCACCTTTGATCACTTTTTATAGTTTATAATACAATGAAATAATTTCTTAAAAGTATGTAATTCCCCACCTTGCATGAGTAATTTAATGCGATCTACCGTCAGAGCGCCGACGTGCTAGGTGTATGCGAAAGAAAAACAGGCATCTGAAGTTATGTCAGTATTTGTCAGTCAGTATTTGTAGTTGCAACCTAACAGATGGAGAACTAGATAATATTACTGACACTTGGACATCGAAGAATAATCCATTAATGGTCGTGTATTTTCATTATATTGAATCATAAAACCATCGCGAGCCCGAAGAGCGGTAACCGGAAGGTCATAATACAACACTGTAATAATATTTCCCTGATGAAGTTGCCGTACAACAAGATACTCTAATTGCTACTAAACTATTTTATGACCGAGATACGACTCGCTGGACATCCACTTACCATTCATTCACTTATCGAGCATTACCAAACTCTTCTCTATTAATTCAGTCTTAGTTCCTATTCCGAAAAAGGTAAAGGCTACATCATGTTAGGATTACAGAACAATAAGTTTGATATCCCACGCAGCTGAAGTTGTTCTCAGTATCATGAGCAAAAAGATAGAGAGTAGGGAAAATGATTCCTTAGGGGATGATCAGTTTGGGTTTAGGAAGGGGAGAGGCACGCTGGATACCATTGCAGTAATGCGATCACTAATCGAGAGGAATATAGAATACAATCAGGACGTATTTGCCTGTTTTGTAGATTTCGAAAAAGCGTTTGATAGAGTGAATTGGGAAAAATTAATGCGTGTATTGCAGAAAATAGGAATGGATTGAAGGGACAGGAGACTGATCCGCAACCTGTACATGTCTCAGACTGCTCAGGTGCGAGTGGGGAACGGAGAGTCCGGATGGGCAGTGTTAGGAAGAGGTGTAAGGCAGGGTTGCCCATTGTCACGGTTGCTGTTCAACGTATATGAGGAGGAAATGATTAAAGAGGCATGGGAAGAGCTGGAGGTGGGAGTAAAAGTTGGAGGGGAATTGGTAAAATCGTTTAGGTTCGCTGATGACCAAGCATTAGTTGCTCAGTCAGCCAAGGGGTTGCAACCATTGCTAAGTGAATAGGAGGTTCAGTTCGATAGATATGGGATGAGAATCAATATTAATGAAACAAAGGTTATGCGATTTTCCAGAAAGAAAAAAGCAAAGCTAAACATTACAATAGGAGGGGAAAAATTAGAGCAGGTAGAACAGTTTCTGACAGTTGCTCAGTCCAGGAGAGAGTAGTCCAGTCAGAGGAGGAGGGAATTGATGACGGGGACTTTGAGTAGGGAGGTTAAGAAAAGACTCGTAAAAACTTTGATATGGATCGTACGGCGCGGAAACGTGTTCGCTGAAGCAGGAGGATAGACGTAGATTGGAGGCTTTTGAAATGTGGGTGTGGAGAAGAATGGAGAAGGTGAAATGGACCAAAAGGAAAACAAATGAGGAAGTACTGGAGATGGTGGGCGAGGAGAGGGGTTTTTTGGGATAAATCCTATGGAAGCAGAAAAATAGATTAAGGGCCTATTGGTGGTAGTGGGATGTCGAAGACTAATTGACGGGGGAATGTTAGGCAAACGAGAAAAGGGTAGCAACAGGATAGGGATGTTGGACGGGATAAAGGGAGGAAGGAAGTACACAAAAATGAAGAAGGACTTGATGTAGATTAGGTTGCTGGATTTTGTTTTGTTAGGAGTCACAAAATATTTATTTGAGTGTTGAACCAATTGACAACGCTGTTCTTGAGTTCCTCTTCGGTTTTGAATTGCTGTCCACGACCCATTGTTTCAAGTACAAGAAGAGGAAGTAGTCCCTAGGTGCAAGGTCTCATCATCTCCATCATGTTGGTAACGGCCGAAAAACTCACGTCCACTGACATTCTTTGCTCTTTGTGGTGGTCGGTGAGCATTTTCGGGACCCTCCTTGCACACAATTTGTGGTATCCGAGGTTTTCCGTGACAATATTGTAGACAGTAGTGCGTCCAAGTTGAAATTGTCCAAACCGACCATTAATCGTCAATCGAACAAGTTTTTGTTCCACTTGGGAAACGATGTCATCGGTCAGAATACTGAGCCTGTCACTTTGCTCTTCGTCATGGGCATTTTTTCGTCCATTTTTAAAATCACAGCACCATTGTCTAACCTTTCTTTCACTCATAACTGTAGGTTCATTAACTAGGCATAACTCCCGATGAATTTCAGCAGCCGACAATCCTTTTGCATACAAGAATAAAATGACACTTCACAGCTGGCGGGATCAACAATTGTCGCGGACATTGTTGTTTCCATGCACGGACAAGCAAACGACTTCTGAAACAAAAAAAATGCTGCTATAGCTTCACAATGAATCAGTAGACGGCGCTCCAGGAGCAAAACTGTGTTCTGAATCGCCAATATTTAAATATAAGCAAACGGCTCTTTCCTTATTAATATGCCTCGTGTTTGGTTATACTGTCAGGTGCAGCAGTATCTTCATCTTGCATGTTTAACTGGACCATAATATCCGAAGATCCCAGTTTAAGCTGCTAGCCCAAGTGAAATGTAACAAAAAGTATGCACAAACGGTATCGTGGGGTGAAAAACACCCCACTCGCATTTTTAAAGTTTACTTCTCGAGACTCGTGCGACTGACTCGGGGAACGGGTTCTTCCTACTCCCGGATAATTGAAGTGAATTATGGTAAAGGTTCTGAGTGGCAAACGTAAGCCGTTTTTGCTTGACGCGAAATTTTCAAACAACGGGGGTGTTTTTTCACCCCCGTTACCGTTCTAGGGTTAACTCTAGAACGAATAGAATAATATATAATAACATATATCCTTCAATCATTCGGGAGATTTCCCCTATGCTTATTATAATTATTATGCGATTGGGATTATGCGATTGAGCCGAGCAGGTTCGTCGCAGGTATTCGTTTGTGAGAGATTTAACAGGTCTTAAATTACAGTTTTATGAAGGAGGAGAAAAGGGAAGAATTCGGTCGGAGAGAGAAACTCGAGGGTCCTCGCGTGAGCGATCCCCGAAAACTCACTCGAGTGAACGAAAACTACCCGAATATCGCAAACAACGAAATTAAATGAATCGAAATACGTTAATTAGTACTTTGTGAAGAACTGTGAGAGGAAAATCAAATGCCAAAGGAGCTTCTATTATTAATGATTTCGGCTCTGGCAAAGGTGCTGAAGAACTGACAGTAAATTTCGTTGTCCATTTCCTATGGTATATTCACTGGCCATGCCTATATCTATCATAGTTTTAAAATAAACGATATATTTTATGACGGCGTGAAAACTTTTCAGAGAACAATCCCGTATTCTCATCCTTAGGAAACGCTCCAACGTTCGATCTACAATTTTATAGTTCATGTAAAGGTTGACATTTCATATTTTCTCCATAATTTACCTAGGTATTGTTATTTTGTAGCGTGATCATCTCGCTCTATCTCATTTAGGTTGCCTGCTTGACTTCCCGTCCACCTAAAGCATTATGTGAAAAACTTTAAGCATTATTAAGGCCATGAGTTACGGCATAATAAACAGAGGTCGGCGGTGCGATTTTCATCTCCGCATGCTGGAACCTAGCTATGGTCGTAGTTTGTAAGAAAATCTATCCTCTTTGAATAGGAGGTTAAGGAATGACCAGCTGATGAGCTCTTACATATTCGCGGAATATAATAAGCATGCCAAAAGCACTTGTGTGTGTGTGAGAAGCGAAAAAACAACTGTGTCATGAGAGATTTTGGAGGAACAAGCCAAGTGAAGATGGGGAAAGTAGGTTCGTAATGACGAAGTGAGCAGAGACGGTTATGAGATCCTAAAGTCGCCTTGGAAACGCTTCATAAAACTCGGATTAAACCCATCAGTAGCGTTGGTGTGGCGTGGTCGTTACGTCGAGCGGCGGCGTTATCTAGTCTCTGGCGCAGCAGCATCCGATTCCTTCTCCAGGCGATTCGTTCCAGCCGAAGAGGATCGCTTTTGGGCGGAGGGAGGGGGGCATGCGAATTGGATGAGAACGGGGAACCCAAAACTACGGCGGTAAAAGAGTGAGGGATTTTTTGGGAGGGGGAGAGGAGAAAAGGGTTAGGGGAGCTGAGTTATGCGACCGTTTTCCAATTCCCCCTGGAGTAGCACCTCTCTTCCCCATTCTCCCCACCCACTTTTTCTCCGCCTTCCCCGTTTCCTCGTGTTACAGCCATTTTCCGATGTTTCACTCGGGCCGACGCGGGAGGATATCTCTTCCCCCGGCCGCGTCGGGCGTTTATCCCTATTCCTGCACTTTCCCCCACTCGCCCGTTCGAAGCCGCGCCCTATCCGTTATCCTCTGCGTTGTTGGGTCGTTCCATTTCCTCCCCGGTGGCGTCGTTCTCCGGTATCCTTGCTATAAGTCGAACATCACACCTCCATCCCGCCCCGTCCACCACACGTCCCGCAGGAGAGCTGTCGCTCTCTCCGGGCACACCCCGGGGGAGGACGGCATTCATCTCAATGTCTGGCCGGTTCGTCTGTAAGGGTGTTAATTTTACCAGGGGCATCTACCTCACACGGTGATTTATTTCGGAAATAATGCATCACTCTTTGGCGCAGTTACACTTACGCACTCTTCTCTTATTGTACAGAGTTTTGTCTTTCCTAAGTCGTGTCTACTACTGTAGCTTGGTACTACCAATTTGGCTTAATCGCCTCTAACTCTCTTGTCTAATGTAAACCGCTGACTTTTGCAATATAATAATTATTATTTGGTAGTCAAACGTTTAAGTTAGCTTTGAAAGGACAGAAAATAAAATCCTAGTCAATGTCTCTGTAATCAAATTCCCTCCTCCTTGAGAAAGCTTATTTTCCGAACGTAATTTTTCCTCTTGTGTCTCTAATGCTTTGACCACCTTGATCCAGCACTTTAATAAGATAGATAAACTATCCTACCTGCTCTAGTCCTCCTATTTTAACTTAGCTTTCGTCTTTCTAAATCTCATCACCTTCTTTTGTTTACATTGATTCTCATCTCATACCTATCATATTGATTTCTAAAGCGCTCAACAGTGATTGTATTACAATATAATTAATATCTGATAACTTGATTTTAATGAACTTTGTTCGATATAAGAGTAATATCAATGATGAAATACTACAGCCGGGTGAATATGTAAGAAACTGTTTTGAAGAAAATGAAAAGTGTCCAATCAATATTACCTGATATTCGTAATTACGTTGGACGAAATGAGCAAAGAACCTGTCCATCAAGTTAATGGATTTTCAACGTGATTGACAGATTTCTCCTGTGGATCACCCGATTTAAATACCTTATAGCTGATTTCAAAGAAGAAATCAGGTGGTGGAAATAAATTTGTTTCGGTGAAAATAGAAAACTCCAATTTCATTTGGCTCGTCACGTAAAATAATACAATCCAAATGATCTGTACATTGTGATATTCTCATGTATATTGCATGGTATTTATTGCAATTTTCAAAGATATAATATGTTGTCGCTGCAATACAATTTTTTTCACAATATTTTCATGGATAATTAATTTTTATTCTGAACTTTCTGACCACAGTTGAGTCACCTTTCTCCGTGATGTAACGGATACCCCGGCAGCTGCAACATGACGGAAGGCGGACATTATGTCAATGGTCAATGGTCAAAAAAAGGTAAAATATATTTTCAATTTTTTCTCGATTGCCTTAAATAGCAATGAGGTTAGCAATAACGATTTACGTCGTCATTCATGATGGAAATGATAACATCAAAAAAATTTCATTTTCCACCGATTGTACTCACTTGTCTTCAATATTTAAAACGCAGTGTGTTCTTAAAAATTTAAGAGATACAATTGATTTAATTTTAATTTTGCAATCAAGTCTATAGAAGTTATCTTTTTATTCAAAAATAATTTCAAAATTCAGCTTTGTCGAAACAAACGGAACCTATTGTATTTTTCTCATTGTGTGTGTGCCCCATGGTTTTAGTTTTGTCGAGAAGGAAAAGACTTAATATTTGATTTAGGGACAACTTTTGACACGGCAGCCGACACCTTGGAGGACTACTCAATTTATCGAAGGTATATTTCACATGAAACTAGTGATATCAATAACACCAATAACTACAGGAGCGATACTGGATGCTATGCACTAGTACAGCGATATCTACAAATCACAGGCTGGGGGAGTATAGGAAATGTATCTCCATGATTGAAAGGAAGAGAATTTTGTTCAAGTCATAATTAAGCTATCGGTACATAAGAGGGCAACCTATAGTGGAACTAAAATAAAAAAATCGGTGATTTCCTTTAAATATATTTACTTTATTTCAGTATCGGGCCTCTTTCCACATATAACACAAAAACATCAAGAGAAATACAAATAAAATGATATAAAATAAGAGAAAAAATTAGTTAATAATAATTCTAAGACGAAGATATATAAATATATATATATATATATAAATTAGGAAAATATATTATAGTCTTTGTTAGACTATCTACAACCAAATAAGGTAATAAAACAGTCAAATAAGAGCATAATTACTAGTATAAAAATAGTCACCTTGATGGCAACAGATGTATGCTTTAAACAGATAGTGCTTTTGAAAATTGTTTTTTTCTGTTTTTTATTGGTTGAAAGACATTAATTCCTTAGTCCATTGAGAAAGCTCACCATTCTATTTAGAGGAAATAATTGGTATATAATAAATATAAATAAAAAATTACGTTAAAATTTACACTTGTAAATATAAAAATGAAAATTCATGTTTTTATTGTGAATCCTATAATTGATTATGAATTGGGGCTTTATAAGATTACCTTGCAACCACCAGGATAAATTCATGAGTTTCGGTTTCTGAAATCAATATTGATTAAATTGGTAAATGTAGTCAATGTACTTTTAAAAAGGCTTTAATTAATTAAAAGGTTAAAAAATTTAATTCCAGTGGCACTACGAAGTATATAACAATCTAAGAGAACCAGCGAGATCTAAAATGTTTTTAAAAAACTTACTTACCACTAAAAATGAAATGCAGAACCATTAAAGAACCTATCCCGCATTTGGAGTTTCGATATTTCAATGAAAGCTGGACATTTAGAAATTCTTTGTTTTTGGAAATTTACGGTGACATATATTGGCGCTTTGGTTCCCAGACGATTTATCCGCGAGCTTTTTTTGTATTCGGAGATACATTTAGCTCTCGTTCCTGCAGCCGCATGATTAAAAATACGCTTCGTCGAGCCAATGCGAGATAATTGGATCGGATATTTATTCTTTTGCTTTTAACGTAACGAATCAATTTAATGGAACAGAATGAAGGGATACTGATTTTTATTTTATTCGAACCGGAGGAGAGGGAGAGATTAATAAATTAACATTGATGACAGAAAGAGAAATCATATTTTTGAAGTTATTATATGTAATTAACTCCGACCCTATACCGCGATTGTGTGGCCCTCTAGCTCAAACGAATTGCAGTCTATCAATAAATTTAATAAATTATGCACAGTATTGTACAACTCCTGTCATTTTTTTTATGACGTTTCCGTCTCGTCCAGCTTGAAAATGATTTAGTTGATTAACCCAGTTCTGCCACTATACCAAGAGTTTTCCTGGGAAAGCCCGTGCATCAGGATAGAATTCATTTAACAAATTTTAAAAAGTTTGCCTCAATAGCTTCGACTCAGTCATGTTTGTGAAGTGAAAAAATAAAAATCTCATTATTCCAGGTACTTTACATTAGTAAAAATTTATTTATTTTCCATGCAATTTTTCACTGAGTTGTTGCTCTAAAGTTGACATATTCTTTTACTGACAACTATTTGTGACATCTTTTCCACCCGAATTTGACACCGACCTCTTCAAATTTGCAAAGCAAGTATGTACAACGTCGTGTTATGATGCATAATGCATGTTTTAATCATTGCATTCATACAATATCACAGCATTGCCTCGAGGGATGTCTCAATGAAAACGTTGGTAAATTCTAAACACCCGCTCTTCAATGAACTTAACAAATAATTATCACGTAGGGTCATTACTGACACTCTTGACGGTGTGGTAATGTGATATAGTATATGATGGAGTAAAATGAATTAATTTTGTTTCAAATCCTAATACTCCTGAATTAATTTTTTTTTAATCCTCACTTATCCTCGATTTCGAGCATTGAAGGTCTTCTACACCAAAATTTGTATTGGGTGATAGCCAAAAATATTTCACACCCAAACGACCGATTTCAACGAGCGATCAGTGCGGTCAACAATTTTGACCAAAAAGTCACAAATTGAAACAGGGTGCAGCGAGTCACAGTGTTTAGTGAAATAATGAGTTAAAGCTCAAATCATAGTTTATACTTATTTGTTACACCACCACAAGTGTCATCAATTCCCTCCATCGCTAGTGCTCTGAATCAGTGAAATTGGTTTCACATTCATACATTTCGCAGAGGAAAAGGGTGCTTTTCAAAGCCGTTCAAACTATTTATTCTCACTCTCATAACAAATAAGATATAGAATGATATTGGCAATGAAAATTGCACTGTGAAAATCCCTGAGGGCGCGTAACTCCAGACGTCTCGAATGTGTGCTAATGAATCCCCTTGCATTTTTATCCTGTTGAATGAGCAGTATAGTGTACACGATACATAAACACAGTAACCAACGCTAAGGTCGGTTTGGTAGGTGATGAAAGTTTATGAATGATGGTTTTAATGAAAATTTATGTGGAAGAACTAAGTCCTTTATTTTCCGTTATGAATCGCTTCCACAAAGTTACGCCTCAAACCATTCTTTTTATCAGGTGATGAAAGAGTTAACCCAATACTAAGCCCGACGGCAGATGATATTGGGTCTGCAGCTGCCCAAAGAGGCTTGCTCGGGAATTGAACCTGGCCCTGTCTGTAGTCTGTCTCTCAGTCCTAGCTAATCTTCTGATGAAGACGGACCTCATTTCCATCAAAATGATCAAGAAATAACGTGTGAGTGTTCCTGTTTTGTGTTCTGATATTGTGCGTTGCTGTCAAAGTTTTTTTTACACACATATGTATAAAAAAATATTTGTGTGCATGGACTTATAATTAAATATGGACATAAAAATATTTCTATTAACAAATATGCACACGAGCGCAGTTTGAAAGGTTCTCGGAATCACCACCAGATGTCATCGCTAGCGCAATTAGTTTTCCTCGTAGTAATAAGTAATCTTTTATGAGTAAACACGTAACGCGACGGTGCCCTGGGAAGCAATCTATGGTGCGGACACCTCTCTGTTGTTGCTCCCGTGTAGTAATTTGTGAAGATGGAAAAAAATTAAGATTCGAGCAGTGATTAAATATTTCGTAAAGAAAGGTATGAAAGCAAAGGAAATTCATGCCGGCTTTCACCGTCGAAGATTCCACTGAATGGCATTCCACTGAAGAAGATGGTGGTGCCACGAACAATTAGTCTTTTCTCGTTTGAGTTTCATTTTCTGTTTGGTCTGTGTTTTTATCTCCACGTATCATACGATATAAGTGTGAAACATCACTTTGCGTGTATTTCCATAAGCAGAGACGCATATTTCTGTTTATTGTATATTTGGTCACGGCTTCAGTTTATTGTCATGCAGGTGAGTTTTTTTCATTGCAAGTTTTCATGTGTACCATATTTCTGTATTTATTTATTATTTATTTATTTACATAAACTTCGTTGCAATTAGGCAATTTTCCTGGTGGCAACGGTCCAGTGTGAACTCGAACATTCTGAACTCGATGAAATTTTCTCCTTGTCATTGTTAGAGCTGTAATATTTCTTGTAACACAGATCATATGCATTCATGCTATGAACAATACATTCTATCTAAAAAATCTACATAAGTACCCTGCGAGCCACCAAAAAGGTGTGTGGCAGGGGGTGTAGCACCATGAGGGAAGGGTAAGGGTTGAGGGGGTTGGGAGTTAGGTGAGGAAAGGTGGGGGGAACCTGTAGGGAAAAAATATATATATATACACACATACATATATATACATACATACATACACACATGTATACACATCCTCGCGAAGTCCCTAACCTGTACGTTAATACTTATTGTAATGAACTAAGTCTTTGCTAGACAATTTAGGTTGGGATTCTCTTACACAGCGGCGTTTCCAATATAGATTAAACTTATTAAAAACATTTAAAGATGGGCCCTTTTCCGATGACATCAAGGATATAATACGAACCCCAACGTATTACGGTCGAAGGGATCACGAATATAAGACTAGAGAGATAGACTGCAAGACTGACAGGTTTAAAATGTCATTTTTTCCAAGAACGATAAGGGAACAGAATGCTCGTAGTCGAAATTCCCCAGGACTTAGTTCATTACAATAAGTATTAACGTACAGGTTAGGGACTTCGCGAGGATGTGTATACATGTGTGTATGTATGTATGTATATATATGTATGTGTGTATATATATATATATATATATGTATATATATATATATTTTTTTTCCTACAGGTTCCCCCCACCTTTCCTCACCTAACTCCCAACCCCCTCAACCCTTACCCTTCCCTCATGGTGCTACACCCCCTGCCACACACCTTTTTGGTGGCTCGCAGGGTACTTATGTAGATGTAGATGTAGAAGTCCTGGGGAATTTCGACTACGAGCATTCTGGTCCCTTATCGTTCTTGGAAAAAATGACATTTTAAACCTGTCAGTCTTGCAGTCTATCTCTCTAGTCTTATATTCGTGATCCCTTCGACCGTAATACGTTGGGGTTCGTATTATATCCTTGATGTCATCGGAAAAGGGCCCATCTTTAAATGTTTTTAATAAGTTTAATCTATATTGGAAACGCCGCTGTGTAAGAGAATCCCAACCTAAATTGTCTAGCAAAGTGGATACGCTGCTGAGTTGGTCATAACAATGTTTGACAAATCTAGCCCCCCTCCGCTGAACTCGATCTAATTCCGAAACCAAATTTATGTTATGAGGATCCCATATACTGGCAGCATACTCTAGGTGGGGCCTGACCAAGGCAAGGAAACATCGTTCTTTCACCTTTTCGTCGCATTTACCTAGCACTCTTTTCACAAATCCCAATTTTTTATTAGCACGACCGCATATTTCTCGTATGTGTTTTCCCCAGGACAGATCGTGAGTAATTGTTACACCCAAGTATTTAAAGGAATCTACCCTCTCGATATTGGTTTGTTTCACTTTGTAACTATAAGGGAGGGAATTACTCTTTTCCCAAAAATGTATTACTACGCATTTTTTAAAATTCAATTCCAATTGCCATGTATCGCACCAATTTTGAATTGCATCTAGGTCGTTGGCTAACACGACTCTGTCTTCGTGACTTCGGATGTCCCCATAAATTACTGCATCATCGGCGAAAAGACGGAGCTTGCTATTAACTACGGTACTGAGGTCATTTATGTAAATAAGGAAAAGGAGGGGACCTATGACACTTCCTTGTGGTACCCCCGACGTGACCTTGACAGTATCGGATGATACACCGTCCAGGACGACTGTTTGGACACGATCACTTAAAAATTGTTTAATCCAGTTAATTATACTTTCGTGTATTCCATAGGTTTCCAATTTCGCCAGTAATTTGCAATGAGGGACTTTATCGAAAGCTTTCTTAAAATCTAGGAATATCGCATCAACTGGAATATTACTTTCACCGGAGTTTAATACATCATGTACAAAAAGTGCGAGTTGAGTTTCGCAGGATCTACCCTTACGGAAGCCATGTTGGTTATTAATTAATAAATCTTGGCTATCGAGGTGCCTCATCATGGAACTAACAATGATGTGTTCAAGAATCTTACAGGAAATGGAAGTCAGCGATATTGGCCTATAATTACTGGGGTCCTCCCTGTCTCCGTTTTTAAATATGGGTGTTACCGAAGCTACCTTCCAGCCGTTTGGCACGCTTTCTTCTGCTAATGATTTCTTAAATATTATATCTAGATATGGGGCAATTTCAGCCGACAGTTCTTTATACACGCGTGCCGGTATCTCATCAGGTCCCGGAGATTTGTTGGGGTCTATGTTTTTAAGGAGTAATTCTATTCCGCGGGTGGAAATATTGATTGCTTCCATTGAATGCTGAAATATTTTCGGAAGGTTCTCGGGTGTATTTTGTGAGGATATGTTGAAAACACTCTGGAAAAATGAGTTTAATATGTTGGCTTTATCTAAACTACTCGTTACTTTATCCCCCTTTTCGATATTCAATGAGTTTACGGTGGACTCGTTTCCCTGCACTTCCCTGACGTAGGACCAAAACATCTTTGGGTTATCGTTCAAATGTTCGCCTAATTTTTTCCTTTTGAATTCCGCTAGCGCCTTCCGGAAGGCCTGAATTTATATATTACCCCTCTATGTACGACAGTTACATTGATGCATAGCTTTTGTGGTAACTTCTAGGTCTAGATCTTACCCAGCCAGCCGCCACGAGGGTGAGTGACAGTAGGAGTTAGGTCACCATCCATCGAGAGTCATTGGTCATTGTTGATGAGTATGGGGTAGTTCGTCATTCGGTATGTTTCCTAACGTCGTGGTATTCTGAGAAGGAAAAATGACACATTTTCTTGTATCTATTCGGCAGTAAAAAGTATCTTCACCTCTTAACTCTGGTTTTACCTACTGATGCGATCCGGCGCTAAAATGATTCCCTCTCCGTCTGCGTGAAACTCGAATCATTTGCATGCATCTATGAGTTAAAATTCATTTGCGGCCCATCACGTTTTGATGTGATTGAACACTCAATTAACTGCATTTATCTCTGCTGTGATAGATGAAATTTAGTGAACTGAAAGTGGAGGCAGTGGAAAGACTAGCCATTATTATTTCCTTTTGCGGAATGGACGCAATGGCCTCACGACTTCTCCCTCGGGTCGTTGACGCACGCACACCTCACTAGCTGGGAGAGTGTCTCCCGCCTCCGCATCGCCCTTCTTGAAGATTCCTCTAAGCCTAACTCAACGCGGAACTCTCTGCCGCCTCATCCCCCTCCCCTCCCGTCAATTGTCCACGCCGTCCGTCTCCTCTTCCCGCCTTTGGCGTGTCTTTTCCTCATCCGGGCGGTAGGAAAATAAGAGCGGAGTGACAAAGAACTCTCCCTGTTAATTGCCTACCTCATCCCCTCCCCATACTGTCCACCACCACACGCTCCCATTCATCCTTATGCGTCGAGCTGTGTGGGTAGATAAGAAAGCTTAGAAAGAGGACACAGGCTCTTACTTTGTGGTGTAGAGATGGGCGCGGGTCGTCACGCCCGATGCAAGTGCCGTCTCATCCGCATTCTTCCTCTTACAAGGCTTTGTTTGGAGAGTGTAGCGCGCTCGTCCATATAGCAAATGACCAGGCTTCGTAATATCCACTGGAGTTCTACCTTGTACATGGTACGTTTTCACTATGCCGGGTCTAAGCTCTGTGAACCCACACTTCGTCGATGAAAAGCGAGATAAGGGTTTAGCTGAGGTCAATTTTTTAAGTATCAAATACGTGGGAAAAGCTTTTTAATCTAACAAAAATAGAATTTTGTATAAAAAAGAGCGGAATAGAATGTTTTCAAATGAATATACATATTATATACATATACAAACATTTTACCTAGTATGTTCATGCGATGTAACGGTTATTTTGTTGACTAATTCATTAAAATAAATGAAAATCAATTGGCTTTCAAAATAAATTTAAGTGTAATTTGGCCAACTTTAATAATAAAAACATTTTTTCGGATTCTAAAATTCTGAATATTTTCGGTGATACAAATGCAATTTCAATATTATTTCGATCATTTTTATGCTACTTAAAATTGCAGTACAATTTTTTGGAGAAAATATGAAATGTGTATGCTATTTAATGATAGAAAAAGTATGACCTATTTTTTGGGCAAAAGTCACGTATAATTACAGAAATAGCAAGTTAGCTAGTTCAGATTTTCAATTGCTATAAAGTTTGTTATGCTCATCATCGGTCACCATGTTGTTATATGCACGTAATATTTCAACTCGGAGGTATGGCTTCAGTGAGGCAGTAAACCCATTACCATCTATTTCTGAGCACTGAGCAAAGCTGCAGTATAAATTTATTTTGTGGTGATAATAACATTATAAACACAGTAATCAACCCGAAGGTTGGTTTAGTAGGTGATGGTAGAGCTCACCCATGTACCAAGCCCGACGGCGTGTGAATATTCACACATCAGGGTAGCCAGTTCCTTTCCCTGTGCCGCTTATGGTTTCCCAGGAAGATCTGGTACCCGAAAAATCAACTAGCTTGGGTGGAGCTGCTGGTGCCCAGAGTGCCTTGCCCGGGAATCGAACCCGGGACCCTCCGGTCCAACGCTCTACCCACTAGACCACCGCGACCCGCTAATAACATTATATCTGCTCATATTATAAAATAAAATACGTAAAATTGCATTCATATTTCCAAAAACTGACTCGATTCAACCCTACGCATATTATATTAAGTGAGACTTTATATTCCAGTTTACCAAAGATATTGCTCAAATGTTTTGGCAAGTATGTGACCGCCTATGATATATTATGGATCCTCTAATATCCACTGATGGAAAACATTATTACCAAAAACATGCCTCGTATTTTTAAATCCAATATAGAATCTCCAATAAATATTATGTTTTCTATTCTAACAATTTCGACTGTTAAGCAATACCTGCAGTTGCCAAACTGTGCTTACAGGGACTGTTCAGGGCAGTGCATTGTGTTTTCCTATTCGGTAAATGATTAATACGACAAAAGAGCTCCCATCACACGGGTAGTAATGGCAAACTTTGACAATCGAACTACTCAATAACTGCAGTGTCCAACTTGAAGGTCGATTTGAGTCGATGGTAGGGTAAAAATAAACGAATTCCGGGTCAAATTTGAACAACCCTCTTTACCATGTGGATAGTTATCTAGATACGCGTGAGCCACATCAGGTTTTTCATTTACTCCCTCTCCTTATCGCGGCATAGTTAGGATCATAGATTGAGTGCACATTCACACCACTCCAGCTGATGGGAGGAGGCTGTACCTCCACCCCGTCCCATCTCCATCTCTCGCACGTCTTTGCCGTGTTCGGACAATGCAGCGAATGACGTGGCCTTTGTTCCTTTGTCGTCGCCGTCGGAGTGTGCGCTGGAGTGTGGGAGGTCAAGTGCGGAAGCTAGGGAAGGTGGGGAGGACGAGGGGGGGAGGGTATTTGAAGTGGGTTGATGAAGGATATTTCACCGCAAAGGATGAATCGCTCGGGGTGCAAGGCCATTGGGGAGAGCGGTGGAGGACAATGGGAGAGGCCTTCAGGATGGACTCCGCACCTGACTGCAGAAACGTTCCACGATGTCGCTAAACCGATGAGCGATTGTCATCCGCACAAATTCTCCCCAACTCCCTGGAGTATCAAACTCCCCCAGGAAGGATCTACTTCGTCCTTGACTATTAGGCTAAATCCGAAGATTTTGAAAGTGGTTCGGTCGATGTACCCTGCCGTGCAATGAAATCCTAGTAAAAAAGGCGGCTTTTAGAAAAGCAGTGACTTTCCGAGTAAAACAATCCTTCATCTAAAAAAAACTCAATGTAGGGGTACTGCTGATCGGCGACCGGGCGCATGTTGGTCAATCAGTGAGATGCAGTCTCAAAAGGTGGTCCGAGCATGCGATTTCGTGACGCCGGTAACTATGAAAGGCACCGGGAGGTCAAAACATTAATACCTTTCCAGATGGACAACGTTCGTTCAACTCGCGACACCGGTGCGAGAAAATAAGCGTCGGTGTAAAAATCTTCTATCTTTAGGGCGTCATTGAGAAAACCTTGACGCGGGAAGTTGGCTTACTAGCAAATATTATTGTCTCATCAAGTATATGCAGAAAAAGGTAAAATTTAGATATGACAGATTTATGCAAAAAATTAAATAGCGGTATCATATGGTATTTTGCAAAGGCTCTATCGATATGGATGGTAAGTCTTAAGGAATTATTCTGTAGTAAAAATGTTACATTTATTTTCCGTTTCACTGATTATTCACTCTGCCAGCTTCCCTGCTATATACGCCTATTACCTTGCTTCAGTGAGCATGTTTCCGTACCGTGCAAAGCAAAACCAGAAAGTTTACAGAAATATATTTTAGCTAAACATAAAGAAAGACTTTAAATTTAATTTTTTAAATTTAAATTTTAGAAGTCTTGTCCCTCTGCTTACTGTATAGTCACCCCTGCCACACACCAAAGCAGTGGCGGGTGGATTAATTAATTAATAATTAATTTTCCGATTTATACTTAGTGTTCCTCAATGTTTGATATTAAAATATTGTTTTTTAATAATTTAAATAAATGAAAATAACTCACTTTAATATTTCGGTGATCCCAGCGACTTTCATCAGATTACGAGGAGTGTCGGAAAACAGAAATAGTTTATTCCAAAAAATCAAATAGTTTTTATTTTCACGAACTTGTTAAACGCCCTTACCATCGAAGCTTGTGTGACATTTTACATTAGATTTTAATGAAAAAGACTTGTCTGCATTTAATAATAATTACAGCTACGTGTATATGCATGCATGATGATTGCGACTACGAAGCATTATTCATTATCAAATTTTTATCCATTATCAATCTTAACATTCCTGTAGAACTGTTGAAATGTTTAGAAAAATGTGGGAAGAAAGCCCTATATAGACTGATTCGTAGTATCTATGAGGAAGGAATCTGGCCGGAAGATTTTTTGAGATCAGTGTTAGTTCCTATTCCGAAAAAGGTAAAGGCTATATCATGTGAGGATTACAGAACAATAAGTAAGTTTGATATCCCACGCAGCTAAAGTAATTCTCAGGATCATCAACAAAAGGATAGAGAGTAAGGCAAATGATTACTTAGGGGATGATCAGTTTGGGTTTAGGAAAGGAAGAGGTACGCGTGATGCTATTGCAGTAATGAGATCACTAATCGAGAGGAATGTAGAATACAATCAGGACGTTTTTGCCTGTTTTGTAGATTTCGAAAAAGCGTTTGATAGAGTAAATTGGGAAAAATTAATGCGTGTATTGCAGAAAATAGGAATGGATTGGAAGGACAGGAAACTGATCCGCAACCTGTACATGCCTCAGACTGCTCAGGTGCGAGTGGGGAACGGAGAGTCCGGATGGGCAGTGTTAGGAAGAGGGGTAAGACAGGGTTGCCCATTGTCACCGGTGCTGTTCAACGTATATGTAGAGGAAATGATTAAAGAGGCATAGGAAGAACTGGAGGTAGGAATGAAAGTCGGAGGGGAATTCGTAAAATCGGTTAGGTTTGCTGATGACCAAGCATAAGTTGCTCAGCCAAGGGGTTGCAAGCATTGCTGAGTGAATTGGAGGTTCAGTGCGATAAATATGGGATGAGAATCAGTATTAATAAAACAAAGGTTATGCGATTTTCCAGAAAGAGAAAGGCTAAGCTAAATATTAAAATAGGCGGCGAAAAAATAGAGCAGGTAGAACAGTTTACATATCTCGGAAGTGTTTTGGACCAATACGGTCAAAGTGGTGGGGACGTAAGGAGAAGAATTGCGCTAGGCAAGGAGGCTTTCTCAAGGAGGAGGGAGTTGATGATGAGGACGTTGAGTAGGAATATTAAGACAAGACTCGTAAAAACTCTGATATGGAGCGTAGCTATGTACGGCGCGGAAACGTGGTCACTGAAGCAGGAGGAAAGACGTAGATTGGAGGCTTTTGAAATGTGGGTGTGGAGAAGAATGGAGAAGGTGAAATGGACCGAAAGGAAAACAAATGAGGAAGTACTGGAGATGGTGGGTAAGGAGAGGGGTTTGTTGAGAGAAATCCTATGGATGCAGGACAAATGGATGGAAGGCGTATTGAGCGGTAGTGGAATGTTGAAGAAGGTAATAGAGGGGAGAATGTTGGGCAAGCGAGGTAAGGGCAGGAACAGGATAAGGATGTTGGACGGGATAAAGGGGGGAAAGAAGTACACGGAGATGAAGAGGGACCTGATGTAGATTAGGTTGCTGAATTGGGTTTTGTTTGCAGTTACAAAATGTTTATTTGATATATGTGTCCATCCAAAAACCTACCTTAACCGGTAGATTACCTAATAATATCAATCTTACTGTATTTATACATTGTCATTCCCGACAAGTACGAGAATCTAGTAAAAATTATGTAATCGATTTTCTCCCAATCATCACATTGTTGAGAAATACGCGGCTACAAATATTAGCGATTACCATGGACCTAGAAGATATACGCCGGGATCATTTCCTTAATCTTTCTCTTTTCCTCTCCCTTTCCCCCCCCCATTTGGCACTCTCGTCCACGCGTAAAATATGCCACACCGCATCGCGTCATTTCTGCTTGCCGCTTTAGGGGCCTTTGGTTGGAACTTTGATACTTCACTTTTTTCCACTTCAACGCCTAAAATTTGGGTCGAGTCCTTTTTTTAGAAATCATTCTAAAATCACAATGCACTATTGAATTTATTGGCGAATGCATTTTAATTTGCTATCCGCCGTTGAAACGCTGTAAATATGATGATTCGAATTTTAACCTAGCTCATTGACAACTGAATTTCGCCTCTTTTTATCAAAATTTATACAAAAAAAACAAGACCTTAAATAGAAGTTCCTCATTGATTGAAATGCTTGTTATGTGACATATTATCAAAGTATATCCTATATTATTCAATTAGACTAGATTTTGCGAAAATTTTCTTTACAGAAGTACCGTCATTGTTTCATTTGAACTTTCACAAAAAATGAACGAAGTCATTGAAATGTGAGTGCACTTCGATAATTATTATATTATAGATAATTGTTGGTAATAACGAAGTTCAAAATTATGTTCACTGTTCATATTATATGTTATTATTATCAAATGAACCGCAATGTCCTAATTCAAATAAAAATGTCACATTTTGAAAGCAATTTATTGCAACAGATATATGGATAGCAGATGACTCATGTCAGACGAGAACGCCCTTTTCAAAAATACGTTACCTCGAATACTTATTAAGCGTCCTCCTGTTTCAAATTCTCGATCTCTCCGTGCGCCTACTGCCGCGGTATCCTCGCCCACGACGATCACACATAATTGGCCATGGGAAAACATTTGTGGGGATGCGACAGAGTATAAGCGAAAACGATAAAAACGAGCGAAACCACGGCTACGACAGAAAATGCAACAACGCCCGAAGCAAAACAACAACAGCAAGAGAAGAGAGTCATCAGGAGGAATACATACGTCGTAATGGATTTTCATTTGTTGAGCTCTGCGGTGTGGATACGATCGACCTCAGGCCAGACCAGAGAACCTCATAAACCCAATTACTACTATTCGCCACCACCATTCGAACGGGCGGGATGAAAGCAAACTGTTCGATCAAAATTGCACGGCCCTCTCTCTCTCTCGCTCGCTCGTTCGGGACTCTGGAGTGGGGAGGACGAGCGAAGGGGGGAAGGCGTGGGTGGGTGCCGATTAAACCGAAAGGAGGATTGTGTCGATTCCACCCCCTTAATAGGAGTAGGTCATCCCCCCTGACATTCATCTCTAAATCCTCCCTCTTCTTTTTCTCCTCTTCCACCAACCCACCTCCACACCAAAAAGCCTTCTTCCGTACCCCTACCACCCGCCCCATCCTCCCCGCGGATCCTCCTAGACCCCTCTCCCTTTCGCCCCTCCCCCTTTCCATCTCCCTCTCTCTCTCTCTCCCTCACCCCCGCTCGCTCACTCAATTCGGAGCGTCATCTGTTTTCCCAGAAGTGGGATCGAAACTCGACTCTGGCGAGGGGGGGGGGGAAGAGGGTGCGCGGAGCCGTTTCATATTAAAACCTTTAGCTTCTCCGTCGGTTTGCCATCAGCGAAAGGGGATGCGGCACCATCCCAAATGGTTAGTGACGGGGGGGCGTGATGAAGTGAGGGGTTGGGTTGGTGGCGGGATGATGGTTTTAGGAAATTTCAATGATGGGGCGGGTGGGTAGGAGGGGGTGGCGGTGTGATTGGGAATGGGAGAATAAGAATGGGAACGAAAGAACGCGTTCCGATACTCCTTCCCCAAATGGTACCACGCACACACAGACACCCCTCCCCATCTCGCCGCTAAACTCTCTTCTAACCGAACGTCCGATGAAGCCGAGGATATATTTATATGCTCTTTTTATTTCCCCCGGACAAAACTCCAGGCAGCTCTTCTCCTTCCTTCAGCATTCCTCTCTCTCTCTCTCTATCTATCTCTATCTGACTCTGGAAATAGACGGGAACAAAGAGAAATGATTAGTCGTTCAAAGTCTGGGCGGCCGGTGGCTTTTAAGCGTACCACCGCCGTTGTGCTTAAAAGGAGTGGAAGGGAACCAGATGGATCGTAAGGAGGATTAAGGAGAGCAGTGGCTGTCACCATTTGAACTGGGCGCGGGATAATGCTACAACCTATCATCCCACACCCATGGGTGGATCTAGACATCCTCCAAGGCGAGATGGGGTAATTTTGGGAGTGGAAAAACAATATGCGTATATATTTCATTATATTTTAGTCAAAAAATGGAATATTGAATAATAAAAAGCGAACACGTATTGGATCTATTGTAAAAACATCAATTGATACCAATGAAAGAAAATAAAATTTTATTCCTTGAAATGTATTTCCCAGAATATTTTTGATACTAAATCTAAGATTTAAAGGAACTGTATAGTTTCAGGCTGAGGGAAGGCACAGGAAAGTTTTCACAACTTTGTGAAAACTTTGCATGTTGGAGAGAAATGATATTTATCACTTGTGATTTCCACAATACTGTTTTTATCCGCGCGACCGGGTTTCGACATTTCGTGTCATCTTTAGGTGAAAATTATATACCTATTGGCAAATATACGAGCACGCAAATATATTGTATGAGTAAAGACATATATTCGTACATGCGTATATCCTTGCCGATAAGAGGATCCCCCTCCTTCTGAACATCAACAAGGGTATATATTTGCCAACATGCATGTAGCTTTACCTGAATATGACACAAAGTTTCGAAACTCGGGTCGTGCGAATAAATATATCCATACCTTTGCGGAGTGCGAATCGTTCGTTTACGAAACTTCCATAACGTGATCTCGTTACACTCCGTCATGGACCGGTTATTGGAACAGCACTACACCATCAAATTTGGCGTGAAACTGAGCAAACGGGAAAAGAGACTCATAACATGCTCAGGTCATCTTATGGTGATAACGCCATGTGTTGATCGGGTTTTTTGAGTGGCAAAAGTTATTTTAGGAGGGTAGAGAATATGTTGAAAACACCGAACGTTCAGGACGCCCTTCGACCTTACAAAGTGACGATAATCTTGTAAGAGTTAAGTCTTTGTTCGACAGGGAACGCATATTGTGTTCGCATGGTTTTTGATGAATTTGGCATCCCTAGAAGTGATGTGCCCACGACTTGTGACTGAACGCATGGGCATGAGAAAGGTGTGTGCGCAGTTGGTGCCGCGAGTACTCTCTGATTAACGGATTTCCTGCCCCGGCACGAGGTGGCTACTCTAACACAGCAACCCTACTGTTTTGACGTTGCACCACCAGACTTCTTCCTCTTCCTCAAATCCGTGCTGAAATGAGGTCACCATGGTTTGGTGGAAGCGTTACAACAGGCCGTGACGAGATAGCTTAGCAGCATTCTGGGCGCCGCCTTCCATAAGACGTACGAGGGGTGGAAAACCCGCTGGCAGCGGTGTATGGACGCACAAGGGTGCTGCTTCGAAGACTTTTCAGTGAATGTATCAATTATGGCAATACATTTTTTTAATCGACTCAGTCCTACTACTTTTGGGACAGACCTTGTAGGTCAGTGTAGAACTCACCTAATGCTGATCCATTTTCAGCATGCATAATTTGCACACTAGGTTTTGGGGACCAGTTCCTCTACCTCTTTCACTTGCATGTCACTTGCCGTTTCCGAGGAAGAACTGGTGGGCGAAAATTCACACCACTTGAAGGAAGATAAGGGTGGTGGGAGGCGTCTCCAGGAATCGAAACTGGGTCGTCCGCTCTGTAGTCGAATGCTCTGTACACCGAGATACGTATTATACCTCCTGCATCGCTACCTCTATCAAGGCTAGATAATTAGCGTCGACGAGTCGATATGGGCGATATTTTTGACTTGACGGTGAATAAGATTGTCAATATGAATAGTTGGTTTGGGGGCCAGTCCCTCCACTCCCCCTATCCCCCTCAATTTTCAGTTTTTGCTTATGATCAAGTGGGAGATTTGCTTCTCCTTTAGGTATTTTTGATCTACAGTATTTAGTGCCTAATGATCGTGCATTACTCTGCACTTTGTCATGGTGGCAGGCCAGCCTTCCGTGTGGGAGGATCATCATTCGATGCGGTCAGTATTGGTAGTTGATGATACCATATGGATGATTTATTCCATATCTCTCTGCTCCAAAATTATATCCCCTTCTATGTAAGGCCTTCACCTCGATATATTTTCATATCGACAGTAGGTGTTGGGAAATGAAGCCCGCGCGGCCATACGGTTGGGGAAGTGAACACCCGCTCCCCATTCCCTTCCTCCTGACAGAACGGTGATGAAACACAAGTGTTCTCTCGGTGCTGCGTCCTTCCGTTTCTTCATCTGTTTGAAAATGACAAATGGAACCACATCGGCGCTGGCAGAGTGGAAGGTCGAGAGGCAACACCGTCGATGCGGGAGGCAGGCCACGACGGCGAGGATGAGTAATGGGTCGTCGGGTCTCGGGCTGCCCGATTCCTTCACTCCACGCACCAAATCCCCATCTTGTTTTAACTAATGTGTGGGCGAGAAGGAGAGCCGAGGAAGCGGAGAGGACGACAGGGACGAGAGATGGAAGCGGGCGCGGAGTGTTTTGCGGGACCCTGTGGGGCGGGAGCCGCCGAACGATATAATGTTATGCTCCGTCCGAGCGTCGAGCGAAATCCGTTTAATTCCGCGAGTGCCGCTCGCGCTGGTTCCTTCTGGGGGTTTGCTTCGGGTTCAGTGCGTCGAGTTAATAACGAGAAGTATTAAATACCTTACCAATTCCATAAATGTAAATAAAGGTGTTGAGTGAATTGGAGGTTCAGTGCGATAAATATGGGATGAGAATCAATATTAATAAAACAAAGGTTATGCGATTTTCCAGAAAGAAAAAGGCTAAGCTAAATATTCAAATAGGCGGGGAAAAAATAGAGCAGGTAGAACAGTTTACATATCTCGGAAGTGTTTTGGACCAACACGGTCAAAGTGGTAGGGACGTAAGGAGAAGAATTGCGCTAGGCAAGGAGGCTTTCTCAAGGAGGAGGGATTTGATGACGGGGACGTTGAGTAGGGATGTTAAGACAAGACTCGTAAAAACTCTGATATGGAGCGTAGCTATGTACGGCACGGAAACGTGGTCGCTGAAGCAGCAGGAAAGACGTAGATTGGAGGCTTTTGAAATGTGGGCTGCGGAGAAGAATGGAGAAGGTGAAATGGACCGAAAGGAAAACAAATGAGGAAGTACTAGAAATGGTGGGGGAGGAGAGGGGTTTGTTGAGAGAAATCCTATGGAGGCAGGAAAAATGGATGAAAGGCGTATTGAGCGGTAGTGGAATGTTGAAGAGGGTAATAGAGGGGAGAATGTTGGGCAAGCGAGGTAAGGGTAGGAACAGGATAGGGATGTTGGACGGGATGAAGGGAGGAAAGAAGTACACCGAGATGAAGAGGGACCTGATATAGATTAGTTTGCTAGGTGGGGAGTCACAAAATGTTTATTTGATAGTTGTGTCCATCCAAAAACCTACCTTAACCGGTAGATTACCTAATAATATAATAAATAAAGGTAACTTTGAGAAACGTGCTTCACGCTAAAAATCGATTCAAACGGTACTCTACTTCGCAATTGGAACATCGTTGTCATCCATGCGTTGGAGGTTAAACTGGTCGACAATTTGCTCTTAGCCATGACGTTTTAAATCCTAACTACGAGATTTGTGGTTAGATTGATGTGGTGAAATTCGAAAAAGGGTCACTTGTTCCTTTTGAAAATGGAATTACGCAACGGTAGGACGAAAACGATTGAGCATTTTGTATGGCTCGTAACTTTAAGAATCAGAGGCGAAAATGCGGGCAAAAATATCCCCCCGCCCCGCCACTCAATTTCTTTCAGCCACATGTTTAACCTGGCCACTCGGTTTCAAATCGACTGTATTAGATTTCGTAGTCCTTCGACCTTCATTTCGGATTGAAATATGATTGTGACCATAAAAAATTCAAACAACAAACTTTAAATTCCCATATCACCTGTGCATTTCTAGGCCAATGTTTGCTAGGTGTTTGGAATCATTTCTAGGCCAATTGGAAGCAAACAATTTAGTTACAACTTCTAAAGAAATCCAATTTCTGCCTTTAGGCAGGCAGCGTTAAGCACTGAAATGATTGTTAAATTCTTGGAATGAAAAGAAAAAAGGGGATGGTGCGGAGGCTAACATACAGGTTTCCCACAACGAAGACGCGGGTTTAAATGCTGAAGACAACAAATATTTTTCAATGGTATCCCGATCTCTACTTGAGGTGCTTTTTGGAGAGCACAGAGTACGACGTCCATCGGATGGGACGTTAAACTGCGGACCTCTTGGTGCCTTTCGACGCCGGGTTTCTCTCCTACTTCCTTTCCCATCCTTAATGGCGCAAATGACCTTAGCTGTCGGTCGCCTCCCCAACAAAAACTAAAACTGCAATGCTTAATGTAATCTGTAATGCTTAACATAATCGAATTGAACCGCAAAGCCATGGAATTAAGACGCTCCGACAAAGGAGTTTGTCATATTTTAGATTGGACCTTTATCATAAGTTATAAAACGTTTGGTTAATTTAGTCTTTGCTCATCCCAGATTTAACACGAAGACGGTGAGGTCTAATTCGTGCATAGCGGGCGTCCCTCGGAGAAGGCGTTTCCCAATCTGAGTCAGCGACTCTAGTCCGGCCGAACGCGTCATCGCGGTCGGCGGGGGAGGTAGCAGATCGCGGTACCCATGACGACGGCGATCATCATCCATCTCCGGGCACGGTCTAGTTCGAGAGGAGGGCCTCTTCCACTTAATGAGTGGAGTGGAGGCAGGGTTGTCGGATAAGGGGTTGCCGGGGAGGAGAGGGGTATGATTTGGGCCGGAAGCGAGGGAGGAGGAGTGGCCCAAGTGGACCACTGCCATATTGATGCGGAAGATTAGGGAATGCGGGGCAGAAGGAGATGAAGCATGGGTGTCTTATATCGAGGGCAAAATCCTGGGGAACATCGCTAACAAGTTCAGATAAATGAGATGATCTCAATGATAATGATACTTAATAATTCCTACATTAAGAAGAGACCCAATCTTACGTGAAGCTCTTAAGCAACGTTAGCAATATACACAATATACAGCGTTATGCAGTGATGTAAGAGAAAATATTTTCGTTGTATTTTGTGGTTCGGGTATCTCGTGGTTCTGGATATCTAATAATGAAATTAACTCTTTCTGAGTTTTTTTCGCATTACACTTTACCAAATATGCTGGACTAATGTCAGATTAGGAAGAGACGCCAGTAATTTTTCGTAAATTTCAATAATAGTTGATGATGAACTCGACTAACTCGAATTAATGATGATGAACTCGACTAACAATAAATTCTTGGCAAAATTATAAAACCTGTCATTGCTGTTAATCATCATTCAAAAATCAAAGTTATGATTTACTAATTTTAACCTGCAGCAGTAAGGAAGATGTTGTTTACCAACAAATACTGTCAGATGATTGCGATCATCTTCAGAATATGAAGAATCCCGAAAATCGCGTGGCTGCTGATGTGTATGTGCATAATACTGCTTTGTGTGCCTTACATACCGCTTCATCGCAGCAGTTGTGTATGTAAATGTTGATCTGGTAGTTTCTTCATTGCTGACCGTCTGACGAGGTAGAAAAAGAAAATAAACCGGTCCAATGAAATATTTACTTACTGTTACAACAGCTCCAGGAGTTATATTGCGCTTTATTGTGTAAACAATTGCCTGAGTTAACAGTTTTAGGTAATCATAAGGTAATCTACCGGTTAAGGTAGGTTTTTGGATGGACAAAACTATCAAATAAATATCTTGTGACTCCAAACAAAACACAATCCTACGAACAACCTACTCTACATCAAGTTTTAGGTTACCACTTCCATTTTAAATGTGAAGGAGGTTTTCATCCAACCTGATTCCATTAATCCAAAAACTAATCTATTAATTTATAAAACTCTCCTATTGTATTTTTAGTCGATAAATCTATCCTGTCTCAATTTATAGAGCAAATTGATTTTTAATTTGAGGAAAAAAACGATTTTTCCTTTCAAAATTATCATTTCCAAAATTTTTCAGATTCACAGAAAATCATTACACCACATCCAATCGATGGAATCCAAATGGATAATGGGTATGATGGAAATTGTGTGTGGTATATTCGAGAATTTTAACAATTAATGTGGTATATTCGAGAAAATGCGCTATTCAACTTAATATTTAGCACTAAATGGTAAACAACAAGTATTCTTACGCCCTAATGATATCCAGAACCATTCGTCTAATTCAGGACTGGGGCTTTGATTACTTTCATCCTCTCCACAGACTTGCTGTTCCAAGACACACAGATTCCGAGATTATCTGCTTCAGTCAACGAAGTTCTGCTGATTGATAATTTATCTAAAGACTTATCGCTACCGGTCTCCCCTTGCTCTCTCCCCAGGTATGCAAAAAATTGGTATGAATCAATGATGGCATGAATCACAAAAACTGTTTCTTTTTGCCGACGAATGGTTTTCATTGCGCGAATACCCCCTACGCGATCGCCTCTGTCAGCTGTTCACCCCGTGCCCATCGCTTCAATTGGCGATGTCGGCGTCCCCCCTACCGGTTGGCTGAAAGGGTCCCTCCAATAGCCCGCAAACTTGCTTTTCCTCTAGCTAATCTGTGGTATTTCAACGCCCGGTCCATTTCTCATGATCTTTCACGTCCCTCTCCATCCCCTCCAATCCCATTCTTCCCTTCTCCAGCACCCTTCCACCTGACGGCGATGTCACCCCTCCCTCCTCACCCCCATCTCCCCGCTCTTCACTTTCCCTTCCATTCATCAAAAATGTCTCGTCTCCCTCTTCAGCCGCCTCTCCGTCCTTCGGGCCGATGCTCGAATAGACCGGATTGAGCTATGCGCATTTTCAGCTTCGGTGGTCACTAGCGGGAGGAAAATACGGATGGAACACTGTTGGAAATTAGATTCCGGTCGCCGCTGGGTTGTTGATCGCACCCCACATCCATCACGTCGAAAAATTGTGTTAACGCCAAACGAATTGGAAGTATATGCAGGGATAATTGATTTTAATAGAACCATTCTCCTGAGCACGAAGTCTACGTTAACGACGAAAAACATCTGGAAAATTGGTACCGAAATTATCTGGTATAAAATTACGAAAAAATGTATACTTATTCTTTCATATTACAATGCCCCCCCCACAAACTACTCACTTTTTAACTTCGATGATAATAACCATACGGTTTTTCCATTGACTAAATAAGCTTATTAATTTGAATCGATCATACTCGTACAACGTGTACAACATGAGTCAACTTGACCGGATGAAAAATAATAAAAGGTGATGTTCCCTCCTCTATAACCAGTAAACTAATATTTCCGGAAAAGAATGAGTTGAGTCGCTAAGACTTCAATGCTAAGCCATCACTACGGGTATATGACCTCCATATTTATATTTGCTCTATCCATTCCATTTATCAGGCATGAGATAAGGAACATAAATATGCTTTACTTCTGTTAATGTCAATGGAATGCGTTTCATTAAAATCATCGGAATTTGTAATTCAACAAGAGAAAACGATGTTAAAAGCTCCGTTTATAAAATAAGGGAGGTTTCGCCGTGACAGAAAACGCAAATGAAAAAATAACCTCTGGAAAAGATAATGCAATATTAAGAGCGTAGTCACACTAAATTGAGTGAGTTGTATTTAAGACTTCATTTTATTATATTTTTATTCCATTACAGCCAAGGTAAATAATGCAATTGTAGGTTTACTTTCTAAAACTGGGGTAGTCCAACATAGTAGTTATTTTGAGCCCGAAGATGGAAGAACGCTCCGCTGCCATGAGAGAACCATTGGCGACTGCAATCTCCCTCGGAGGTGTCGGGGTGGAAAGAGATAGATAGAGAGGCAGAGAAAGGAAGAAATAAGGGATGGGGGAATGAGTATGAGAGGTTCGAAGGGGAATAGTGAGTGAAATGACTGAAATGGAATTAAGGGTATCAGGGATTGGGAAGAAAGGGTGGCGACGCACGTACTGAATCGCCGAGCGCCTGTCCAATTGAACAGATCCACAATCCTAAGATCCTTTATAATTGTTTGTTAATTGGAGTAGGGCAGTTTAGCCTGCTTCCGAAATAATTGGAGCGATTACTATTAATTTATTTACTGTATCTCTACAAACGTCCACTCTCTACTACTGCGTGGTAACGAGAAGCCTTTTATTTAGCGGCTGTGGGATTGACTTCCGAAATCATAAATCCGTGGACGAGGATTAACTGATGATTCTAGCAATTATTATTTGTATTTCAACTCTGTATCCCCAAACTATCCAGTATGACTCCCTGGGGAATTGCAGAGTTGTCTGACAAGTCAATAAACTAAATAAATGGAAAAACGTACAATTGCTTCGTTAAATTTAATTCCATTTGCTGCAGAAATAGGTAGAATTCATTCATACTTTTTCATTCATTTTATTTCATTATTTTTCAAATCAGAACTTTCAGCTAGCGATTTTTCTAATTACCTCCTCATATCTACTCGCGTGTCATTCTCAGGAATACATGCAGATCTACTTCCCATATTATTATTGGTATAACGTTTAAGGTAGATTTTGAATTGACGCTGATTGAGCATCGAGACATTTCTTGGCTTCGTCTAGCAAGACTCACCCTCATACCCCAAACTACATTAAATTGTTCTTCAATTCTGCATACTTCATTAATCTTTTCTATAATTATTATTTTCACTTTTCGAATTCCATACAGTTAGCCTATAGTTTTACAAAAACGGTGCTCCGGGAATGTGCATGAACTTCACAAAAAAAATTATTTGGGAACCCGAGCTTTACTTTAAAATATGCAAAAATAGAAAATAATAATCAAATCTGCCAAATAATTTACTTTAGAATCCCGCCCTAGGAATGGGCGATGTGTTTACTCATGTGATTCGGCACCAGGGAGGTCCAACGCTTGGTCACGAAAATCTATACAAAATCATTGATCACCAGTATTGCCTCTGGAAGTACTTGTCCTTCATCCATAGGTAATTGGAATGATCTGTGACGTCAAATAACTAGTTTAGCAAGATAATTAATGCGATTAAAACTGGTATGCTAAAAATGATATTTTTTTATATGAAAAATATTGAATTTGATATTTTTTTTACCCCTTCCGATGCTTCGGAAAAGCTGATGAAAAATATTTTATTGATTACGCGAAGAGTAAGAAATTGAAATTCAGGAATGGAATACGTTCTAAACAATCAATATCGGTGAAAAACATATGAGTTCTAGTCACTGGAAGAGAAGAAGAGACTGACGTCACAATTAGGTTGGTGTTGTAAGATAAAGTGAGCGAAATTTGCTGATTTGGCAGCAGATTAACTTCAGACGGAAAAAGTTGAATATAATTGCTGAGTAGGACCCTCAAAGTGAATTTTGTTTTTGGTAATAAAAGAAGACTCGTATCTTCTATTTCTATCCACATAGCATCGAGGAAATAAGTTTGTTACGACTTTTTTATGGAATGTATTTCTATGTGGTAGAGGGACAAACTTCTGTGGGAAAAGCAGTGAAGAGATGTTTGGAAGCATTCAAGTCCAGGTATTATAGAAGGATGACCATTATAAGTTGGAAAGAGCCATTGAAGAATGAAAAAGTATTGAGAAGAGTAGATGGAGAGCGGTACCTGTGGAGGGTATTAAAAAGAAGGCGGGATGCGAGAGTTGGTCATCTGCTGTGGCAATAAGGATTTGCGAACAGTGTACTACAAATGAGGAAATGTAGGAGGAAAGAACTCTTAAAGGACGACCCAGATTGGAATGTGCGAGGCAGATAACAGTGAAGATGGGGTGTGGAAAATTTTCGGAATAAAAAATGTTTGTAGACGACAGAGAGATGTGAAATTTTCGAAAAAACCAATCTTTCACGGATTGGTTATTAAAAAAGACGTGAGGCGTGATTCCTAAATATTTCGGAAACAGTTTTTCTTTTTTATCAATCCTTGTATGTAAATAAAGAATAAAAAATCAGACTGGTCCCCATTTCCTGAAATACGGGGATTTCGAGGGGATAGCTATTTTTTCGAATCGGTACAGAACGTTGTCGGTCGACTCCATGGAGACCGATTTGCAAACGGTGGATTTGGACGCTCGGGGACACCTAGCTCCGCGTGGATAACCACATGGGTGACCACGGACCACGGACCTCGTTTCATCGAGATTCTTCCGAGCGGATCTGACCGGAACTAAGGGCGAGGGGGGACTGGCACCGGAGGTTTGGGGAAACGGGTGCGTCCATCGCTCGACAAAACATCAAAATACCCACGTTGGAGGGAGGAGGAGAAAGGGGGGTCGATGGGGGAAGGAGGTCGGCAAGGTTTTTCAGGATGTGTACTGTTCGATCATATGAGACCCCGCTTCCTCTATCCTACTTCCCGTAGGGTAGAGGAAGTGTATGAGACCCTACTTCCTCTATGGGGAGTCTCCTAGCGGTGTCGAAGGCGAAGATGGACCACAACGCATTTAGAATATCTCACGGTCATTATGTACATACTTACCTACTACTTAAACGGATATCAAAGGGCTTCGTTACTTTCGCTAAGTTTTTCAAATACGTGTGTTTCTAAGTTACTTAGTGAGCAAAGGATCTACAGCTAAGGGTTAGTGTTCATGAGTAATGCGCATAGCATAATGAACATTATATTTGTGAATACTTCTCCAGACAAATATTTAACTGTCACAATCAAGTCTCTCGCACCGTCCTCTCTTTGTCTGTTTCAGATTCTCCTTTCTCTCATTCTCTTTCATATGATCGTGTTCACCAGCATCTCACGGTTCCATCAGTTATCTCTCTCCACAATACAGTAGCATAAGAGTCGGAGAACAATTTAAATATTTCTTAAATGCACATCGGTATTTTCCATATTACTTACTTTGACCGAAAGATTGATTTGTTGGGTGAGTTAGAGTTCTAAATTCTCAGACGCGTATAATTCAATGCATACAGGCTGTGGATATTTCTTTTCAAAGTGTCACCTATACTTTTTCCAGTATATTTGGTGCCTAGAAAACCACAGGGGTTGGGTTCAGTTTGGTTTGCCAAGTGGAAAGAAACCTAACCTAAACCACTGGTGACATCGGTCAACATAGTCTTACTCCAATGACGTGCCACGTCGAAACCTAGGTCGTCCGTCTAATAAATCTATGTGGAATTATAAAGTTTCTCTTTTCATTATGTTAAGTCGATTCCATGAAGTCACGCCCGATACAACGAATTATGGTCTTACTCCCCAACTATTACTCCCCATCCCAATTCTCTCTGTGATGCTCTAGCTCATGTTGTCTAATTTTATGTAGAAGTTTTAAACAAGTCTTCCATCCCTCAAGTCCACTCCTACAATGCCATACTGACATATGAAAGTGAGAATCAACAGTCAGCGGACGAAGACGCGAAACCTCCCCTAATCGACCTCATTAGTTTTGTAATAATAGAGTTTTAAGCTTACAAATAAAAAGTAAGTGTACAGATATCCAAGCTGATAGTGAAGTGAAACTTACTTCGTGTTTAGTTTTAACGAACAACACACGGAATAGTGAGTGGGGACTTCACCACGGCGAGGCCGGCTAACAGCCCATGTAGCCAATCGCAGAGTCAAGCTTGTAACTGACGGCAAATAAATAGAGTATTATTCAGGAGCACGGATGCTTACCCGTAATTAGGACAGCTATACAGGTTATTTGTCGAAAAATCAATGATTATGGTATCTCCATTAGATCTGCAAGAGGCTTAGGCTTAGTATCAGTTATTAGTTGACTCCCAACTCTTGACGTATCTTAGGGGAGTTCCTCTGTCAAAATAAACCATGCGATATCCCATTTCTGGGAGGAGTCTCCTGCCTAAAAACAAACAAATGGGGAATTTTGACACAGGACGCTTCTTGGAGTATCTCAGACAGATGAGATACTAAAACCGGCATTAAAACCGACATTAGTAACCAAAGCGGATGGAATACTGGTGTTTGACCGGGACCCGGATTCAAATCTGGCTGACAATGGACCCTCCCAGCTTCATCCGAGTCACGTAATATTTTGGGAGCCGTTTTCTAATTTGTAGTTGTTTCTTGTTTTGTAGTTGTAAGTTTTTTGCACGCCGTAGAGCTGGGCACTTTGCCCTCACCCAGGGAATCAAACTTCGCTCCGACACCGTGCACCATGCTTTAAAGAATGTCACACGACATTCACCGCGTGAATTAAATGTTAAATTTGCTCCCCCCCACACGCTCTCCGAGGAGAGATGTTTTCTATCTCCCGTCAAAATCCTCTGGTGTGTCTCGCCGGCATTCTCGGTCCTGGTACAGTGGCCGAGGTGTGGGTGGGGGACGGGAGGTCACAAGAGGGCATGGAAGTGCGGAGAGTGATTCGAAGCAGAAGCCTCCTCGTCGATGAGGTCCGGACAGGAAAAGGGTTTTTTCTTGGCCCAAAGAGGTCAGCAACCCATGGAGAGGGTTGACTCTTCGCTCTCCGACCAAATTATGCGTCGCTCACACTTGAAACGAAAAGCATTGCGTTCAATGGAGCGATCGTGGAAACGGCCACAAAAGTTCAGTTATGCGACGTGATAGACGATGTTCACAAGAGTGAGGGGAGAGGGAAAGAGGAAGAACGGAATGGGGAGAGGGAGGGGATCGAAAGTGAAAAGGGAAGCGGCAACAGACGAGAGAATAAGCGTGTACTTGCACAAAAACGTTCAAGCTTCGTCATATTTTAATCGGGGCTTCACGCGGGCTGTTCTAAGAGTAAGGAGACGAAGGAATATAAGTAAGTTAAATATCAACAACTATACATTTCTCTTATATTCTATTCATGAAATCACGTCATGAATATAAGGATTTATTAAAAAGAGTGTCTGTCTACTGGGGAAAAGTACTGAGAGGGTAAAACGGTGATGCTATCCTTCGCTAGTTATACCTCATTTAGAATATGCCGCCAGTATACGAAATGTTCTTGAAGTTGGATTGATTGAAGAATTATATCCAGTTCAGCCAAGAAAAGTTAGATTTATAAAAGTTATTGCAATGAGCTTACTGGCGTACCTAGCTTATTACATACACGTTAGGTATCTTCTGCTGAACGAAGGTTAAATTACAGATTAAAACTCTTGTTAAAGTTGGAAGCAGATATCTATTGAGATGATGCTTGCAATGCCATACGATATCAGCCCCATCATACAGTGGCAGGAGAGATCGTGAGAGTATGACTATAGGGGAACCGACATATCTAAAATGTCAAGCTAGGAAAAAGTATTATTTATTCTAAGTATTAGAATCTGCATGAGGTAGTACTTATGTAACCCTTATTTAATTTTTCTTTGTACAAGCCGATCGTTTCGCATACACCTAGTAACTTCCCCTTGAATACCGTAGTGCAGTGGTCGGCAAAATCCTTAATCTAAAGAGACGAATATCGGCAGTAAAACGATCGAAATTCCTTTTGAGAGCCCAACTTTTTTAACTTAAACTATATAGAGATACGAGTAGCGGGTATAAAGAGTAGTATGGTACCACAACATAGTCATAAAATAAATGCGGGTATTCCTAAGCAGGTTTTTGCTAAAAACGTCCTTTATCTTTTTGTGGTAAGTTCGCTGAGGTCAACCCCTTCCAATTCTTCCATCTATAATCGTCTTGTACACTTGTTTCGTCTATCTCCTTCCGTTCATCATCTCTCTATGTCCAAACCATCTCAAAATGCCTTTTTCAATCCTCGACACTAAATCTTCTTTCATTCCACAAAGTCTCCTAAAATTAACTCAATTAGCTTTAATTAAAATATTGTCTTTGTTAAACTGTAGGTATTGGAATACAAATCGATAACATACTTAATGGCATTATTTCTCAATAAATTGTTTATAAATCCTCCATAATTAAATCATAACAATGACTGACAAGCACTAATGTGAACAATGGCCTTGAATCTCCTTGGAAAGTCTGGTTAAGTAATATTTATATGTTGTAGTTTTTAATTTTAGACACGGTTCCAGGTTCTATTCAATAAGACGACTTCTCAAATTAGTTCTTGATAAGTTTCATGCCAGAAAATGATTGTTTGCATGATTATGCAAACACTAGTTTTTTCAGTTGATTATATGAGTCGGGAACACTATTCCATGTGTTAAAATCGACATACCTTCCTTTTCCAGTTCTTTCAAAGCAGACCACTTGCGCTGTGAACTGAGTTTACATTTTTTTCTCCAATATTACTTTAATATTACTAATAGCAAAAAGACGTTCAAATTTTGAGCTCCACAATTCTTTTTTTTTGAATCCAGCTATTGATTTTCAAAATTTTCAATGTCAATATTAAAGGGAGACTTTTATCTTTATGGAAGTGTTTTCTCGATAAGTCTTTTCAGAGTACTCACCTGAAATAAATAC